>JAFMSR010000015.1:30722771-30747690 GCA_022818135.1 Saxidomus purpurata
AGTATTTATGTTTTGGAGGTTATTCAATTCGGCATCAGTTATAGGGTATGTCCCTTTAAAGAGAAGTGTTTTCGAGAACAGAGATGATTGGTGAAAAACTACCGCCTTCGCCTGAGACAGAAAATATGACCTGGCTGGCAATTTGTGTGGTAACGCGACTAACATTTGTAACAACCGAGAAAAAAAATGTTTTAAAATTAAATTATTTTGCATTTTAACTGTGTCATGTGTTGTAGTATCCGTGAAACAAGATTTACTGGTACATGTAAAAAGGCATAATCAAACATGTTCTGCCTTGCAATTGACAGGGCATCCTGTTAGAAACTTTAATAACAGAGAATTTTCTTGTTCTCTAGTGTTGCAAAGAGATCTATCAATGGATGACCCTACTGACGGAAAGTTGTTCACTACTGACATGCCTAAAGACGACTCTGTTTGCCTGACACAGTGTATGTTCAAACGATCTGCCAGTACATTCTTATTGCCTGCCAAATGACTTTTTTAAGAGTGAGGTTGGGTGCGCACCATAAACCGGTTTAAGCTCCCCAGTGGTGTTTTTGCCACTGACCCTGACCCGTTCCTACCCCCCCCCCCCCCCCCCCCCCCCCCCCGGGGGTTAATTGTGCGTCTGGGTGCCAAGTGGCTGTGTGTGGGCGCCCCCCTGGTGCGGGCCCGCCCCCCCCGGGGCCCCCCCCCCCCCCCCCCCCATTCCCTGTTTGATATTATTTTTGTTTTCATTCAAACATACCCGGTATCTTAATATTGAAAACTAGAAACCATAATTTTCATGTCAGATTACACAGATTTACCGATCTCGTACCCTCTGACGATTAATTCATCGTACGACAGTTGTGTTGTCTATACAAATCAGAACATTCTGAGATTGCAGATACGGTAGACAATGTGTATCTGATAAAATTACAGCTTCAATTATATGATGAAGCTTTCGGAGATTGAACCAATGGCCTTGAACTGTGTAACTATTCATGTGTCCTCCCCTACCGTAATTCTGTTGTCAATATGACTGAAAATACTGCTGACTAAAGAGATCGACCCTTTATAATGTTTGCTCCTGTACCTGCCATGCCAGGTGGCATCTGGAATCAAGTCTAAGCATAAGCTATTTAGATAATGACGAGCAATGATCTGACTGTATAATAAAAACAAAAATAATATCAAACAGGGAATGCCACGTACCAAAAACGCAGCCTCCCCAAAACGAGCCCCACAGCACCCAGAAGTGCACACCACCAACACACACACACACACACACAACACACACACAACTACACACACACACACACACACACATATACTACCGACACACACTAGCATACAAAGCAAACACACGAGGACAAAACGAACAATTAAAGGAACACAATGGGGCACCGCCTTGGAACGGTCAGTGGCAAAAACACCACTGGGGAGCTTAAACCGGTTTATGGTGCGCACCCAACCTCACTCTTACCCCCACCATGTTCCAAAGTCACAGGACAGTGTAAATAAAAGTAATCCCTGCTAGGATTTGATGTAGATGATAGTAGTCTGTAGTTGATGTAGTCTAGTAATCCCGGCTACAAGATTTGATTTGTTTTTCTCTACTTTTGTTTAAAAGATTTTCTATTATGTTTCAAGCAAATGATCGGACTGACATGCAATAAGGTGTGTTTTACGCCCTGAAAATGAGGCTTTCGTAAAATTCGAGTTTGTAACCTCTGCGAATTATATCGAGAACCCATTTGTTTGAGGTTATGCTCTGCCAGTCTTTCAAAAATATATGACAGTCGGCCACCCACTGGTACATGTATCTCGGAACGTATTGCAATAATGCATTAAAGTTGAATTGTCAGCAAGTTCATATGGAGCAGTGTCACATATTGCTGCTGAGCGCCTTATAATAAGATAAAATATTCCTGAACGGCGAGACTGATCTAAACACTTTGCCATTATTGAAAATACAATGTATATGCTTTGAATATGTTCGATTGTTTGCTTCTTGCCACATATATCTGAAAAAAATCTCAACCAAATTGCTAAGACTATGTTGAAATAAAATGACATATATCCTTTGCACAGCCGGCATACTTTGTTAAACGCTCGACAGACATGCATGTGTATTTGTAAACACTGTACATCACGTGATGCTACTTTCGGTTTACTGCGCGTGTTGTTTACGTCAGCAAATAGATTGAGCTGTGACATGAAAGTAAAATTTCCATTGGCCCAACTACAGAGGTCACGCGCAGGGGTCACCCTGTCTGCGTAGCTGAGCATGGACTTCTTTTCTTTTTTTTTGCCAATGAGAGGTCAATTTTAAGCGTTCTCATAAGATGTAAATATACCTGGGTTTGAGTACGACATGTCTGCTTTATGCCTATGAAAAAGTATTTGCACGCGCTCAAAACGCTATCCCACAGGGGCCTGTACGCGAACGTTGGTAAAATGAAAAGTTTCAAACCTTGTAAAATTGTGTCCAAGGTCATTTTCAAGGTTGTCTTAAAGTGTCAGCATTTGCCTCAGACATCTGAGTTTTCAACATTCAGGAGCTGTCGGACAAGGCTTTAAATTCATACAGACAAAACGTGTTCCATACGGTAACTGTCACTTCTATGGAAGACCAAACCTGTCTTAACCCGCGTATACGGTTTATTACGTTATGGCCGTTCAAAGGATATACCTAGCCGGCTAGACTGCTGAGCCTTATAAGCAAGTTTCTCAATCGTTTTGCGAGGTGTATTTAAAAGTTTTTTTTTTTGTTTAATCGATGCTAAAACCCATGTCTCTTGACCAAATAGATTTAGACTAGACTGAAGACAATGAAGAGACTTCCAGGTATTTGTCAGAATCAACAGAAAATCGATCAAAAGTTTCCTCACTAAATGCAGTCAATGCGTTTGGAGTCCTAGTTCTGAAATAAATTAGCTTCTAACACGTCTTTTTGAGAACCATCAATTGAAATGTCCTGTTCCTATTTCATAATAACCACTTCATCACCAAAACGTCAAACAAACCTGTTTGTTGTCTTGGACAAATTACGTTCATTTGAGACACTGTCGTCTGAATCATTGCAAGAACCAAGGACGGAATCCGAACCTGATCGGTGGCAATCTTAATCTGCCATCATCCGGATCACTACTGCTGTCTGATAAATTCACATGAAATTTACCTTTACTATATACACATTTGATTTTAATTAAAACCAACATGAGATATTTTAACAGCGTATTTTACTTGCCCTATTCTTCTAATACCGGAATCTATATTTCTCTCGCACATCTCAGAACATTTAAAGAAAGTGTCGGTAAATATTGGAAAGGCTCGATATCTATTAGGTGTGAAGGCAATAAATAAATTCAATGTTCGAACATATAATTACTGAGTTTAGAAAAAGCCATTAATCTTAATGTATTGATTTTATGAGTTCTATCGAATAAAAGTACAGAAACAATGTTAAAGTGCTCAAGAAAGCTAGCAGATTTGTGGTGAAACAAATTGGCACCCTATTAGCAAGCAATCGAAAATTATAAAATACCAAAACACAAGAAATTCATACTAGTGTGTACCAAGATATCTACCGCATGCAAATCTACATCATAACTTTTGTAAACTGATGATGTCGGACTCTCGCAAGCACCGTATATATTGTAGTTGGAAATAAACTCAGACTTACATAACATCAGTTATGTGTCCATCAAATTAAATCGCTGTTATTTTCCAGTATGCACATTTAAGATCTATATTCAATTAAACAATGAACTTGTGTTTGAATGTTCTTATCAATGACAATATCAATGAATCGTTTTCAATATAATTAAGTTATTTAAGCAACAACTTGCCAAACGTTTTCACCGTGCGAAGTCCATTACAGCATTATGAATACAGTAAGATCAACTGAAAAAAAAAAATATCAAACAGGGAATGCCACATACCAAAAACGCAGCCTCCCAAAACGAGCCCCATAGCACACAGAAGTGCACACCACCAACACACACACACCCGAATGAAACCCGAATTCATGTCAGTTTAATCGTTCTTGACATTCACTTCCAATGAAGCTAACGGTTAGGTACTAGATACTAAAATCAACATTTCGTTTCGCAACATTATTTGTAAGATTGCAAGAAGTACCATTCCGAATCAACACTTTAGTATTGATTTAAATGGAAAATTTAATTGCAAGAATGCATCATACTTCTAATAAGAAACATGTAAAAGAGCAATTTAGAGGCCAAATGTCAACCCGTATTGTTGTTCATGGAAATGATTTTATTTCTTTCACTAACTTATTGCAAATTAATTATTGACAATTGCCAAAGGACTTCATTTTATGCCGTTGTAAATTTGTCTTCTGGGTGCTTTAAATTAATTTACGCTTCCTACGAATGTTGGTAGCATTTAGGGAGAACAACAAGTTGTCTTGTGTTTTACTAGAGGGAAACCTCATGAACCTCAAATGAGATAGAATAATAGAATTGTTGAAGCGAATGGTTACAGCATATCAATTTTCAGATTTACAATTATGCCCACGGAATTTAATATAATTGTTTATCTTCAGTGAGCGGTATATAATCATTGCAAGCTTTTTGCAGTCGTAGCCAATAGTATCCTTTAAAGACATATATCAAATGATGATTACACATTCATTGAAGAAAATTTCCGGGTCAACTCGGACCTAAGTCAACGCATACTTGTTTCATAAATAATCTTTGAAAAGTAGCATAGAACTTTGTACATTGTTTATATACTTTGTTTACTTTAGGCAGTTAATAAAACTGAAATTAAATGCAACATAATGTACATCGTTTATTTTTACCTTGCTTATTTTTTGCCTTTAATACCCTGGTTTTGTGCCGTGTTTGACAAAAAAATATTGACAAAGAAACGACTGTTTTTTCAAATCAAAAATCTAGTTAATTTTAGAACATTTACGTACACATGGAATGTCTATGCTATTTCCACAAGGTACGAGTTGACTCATTCAGGAACAAGTTAACCTAGGTACGTGGACAGCTGCAGGTGCGAATCTCGGGTAACTGTGTGTTCGCGGTAACTCAATATCTTATGTAACATTGTCACAGCTTCCTCTGCAACATTGTATTGCATTTTGTAGTTGTCAACTTTTCTTTCCCCCATAACATTAAAAGGACTAATTTAAGTTACTTTAAAAACAGTGTATCTATCTATACGTATAATCCTGTCCTGCAATCATTTCGTGGACCTCTGCAAGGGTGTGCTGCCTTTTGATTTCAGTGTTTAACTTTCTATTAAGGATAGAAACCGACCATTCACGGTCTTACGCATTTGACTCGCGTCAATTGAAATGAAAACATAATCAAAACCCCTGTAGAACAAATGCAAAAGTAACTATATTGTGTTTAATGTGCCCTAGGTATATTTTATTGCGTTTGTTCTCATTCTAATATCTATTTTTATAAAATGAAATTTTACAAAAGCAATTTCAGTTTAATTAAAATGTGTAAGTGTTTTGAACCTTTAAATAATTAGTGTTGTTATACATTTTTATATCAGGCACATTATTAATTATCTATACTTTTTTCGTATTATAGTTTTTCATGAACTATAGATTAAGTATAATTTTATTCATGACTGGATACACTTTATTTGCAATAAAATCTACATGAATTGTGAAAGAAAACACCGAATTGTTTTTAAGCAAGCACTCATAAAATGTAGATCTATACACCTGCAATAAATAGTTCTCGTGTACTGTGTTTTCTTTGCACAACTTCATTTCACAGTGCAAAATATATATATAACTAAATAGGAAAATTGCTTTTTCAGTGAACAAATAATACTATAGTACTATTGTTGTGTGTTTTTGTTTCGTTTTGTTTATTTATATCATCCTATGACAAGTCCTTGCTGATTTGACCAATGTGACAAGAGCTTAATATTGCGTACTTGTGATGTCTTGTTTTTATTATCTGCTGCTGGCTGGGATCTAAAGAAGTTCTTTCCTGTGAGTTTGTGCTTGCACAATAAAATGACGGTGATATAATCATGACTAAACCTTTGAGAGCTGAAAATAGATGAACCAGGTCAGTGATGCTCTCCAAAACTAACACCATGGAACAATGCTAGGTCAATAAGGAGACAATAATGTAACTTTATGTTGGGCAAGAGTTACAATAAAAAGTCCAAGACAAGATTAGACAATGCTAAGACTATCAACAATGTTAATTGTGGATAACAGAGATAATCAACAAAATACTTGTATAGGATATATGGATTAATTTTACCAATAAGAACGATGCCAATTTTAATGTTTTCTTAAGGCAAACATTATAAACAAAGCACCAATGCCTAGGTAATGTGCATATATTCCGCTTTCGAAGTTATTGACGAAGAAATGCATACATATTATAAAAACAAAATTACTGAGGGACCTAGTTACCCTTGAGATTATTTTACGAAACTTTCTATTTAAAGGGACATACCCTATCTGATGTCAAGCTAAATAACCTCAAAAACATTAATAATAGAACCTTTAGAAGTATTATAACTTAACCTAAAAGTTTCAGCTCTGCATTCTCAGTCGTTATCGATGAAAGCAGAGGTTTAAAATACATTGCAGTACCGTAAACCATTCAATAATCTATGTAGAGTTTGAACAATTAATGGGTGGATGCGATTCATTGAAGAAAATTTCCGGGCCTCTTTATTGATCTATTGTGGTAAAATGGGGGCATTTTTCACCATAGGTTCTTCTTTAAAAGTGTATGTAATTATCATTTTGCATTTATTGAACACATAATCTACATTTGTATGTTTCGAGAATATAATCTGCTAGATGTAGGGAGTGCCTCTTTAAATGTATTTGAAGTGTTTTGAATTCGCTGTGATTAGTTTTAATAATAAATCATTGTCTTGAATGCTTAACGAGAGAAGGAAATAGCAATTCATGAGAGTACATCTTAAAAGGGATATACATGTACGAAGTTATCATTTATTATCATATCAAAAACAAACAGGTTACAGTTTTTTGCATCTATTCCACGAAGAAAGCATCAAAACAATTCCACAATGAAACAAATACAAATTGAACATTTCAAAAATGCCAATGAAGAACCCTAAATATATGTATAAATGTCCGTTCTCTACTTCAACAAATCATATGATACCCTCTAAACACAAACATCGGCATGTTCGAGATGCTTTGTTGATTTAGATTTCTAAAACATTTTATTTTCCCCAAAGTTAGATTGATACCTTGTTTTAAATTGTCTTTATCTTGTACATCTTCCGTTTCATGTTCCTTAAAACGAATGCTGTTTATTCCTGTCATCAGTGGTATTAAGAGAGTATTGAGTAAATAATGACAATATATCTTACTTACCAAATATGTAAAAGGAAGTAGGTTGGCATAAAGATGAGAGAAAATTAATTGATTTCTGTATTTTATTATCATTTAACATTCAGAGACACATAATTTAAAGTAAATATGGTATTTTTTATTCAGAAAATGTAACATAGATATCTTGTTATGAATACTTTTTACGTTGTTTTTCAACATAAACCGTCCATACTTTGTGTAGATTATTCCATGTGTTATTATTTTAAGTTTTATGCTTTTGAAGAGTAATAAGCGAACAGACTGATTCAAGTTAAGACTTTTGGGACCAAGAGTAGACATAAGTACCCTGTTGCTTATTCAACCTTGGCATATAACGGAGTGCTTTAATACAAGTGGTATCAATGCAATATTCAAGGCTGCTGTTGTGTCTATACATTTGGGGAATGTTTTAAATCACAGAAATGAATGTAAGTTTCCTGTGAGACATTGTTGATACCTGCCAGGTAGATACAATTGGTCCATTTGAATGAGCCGTGCACTGTCAGTTGTAACATAAAATGCAGATAATGTGGATTTATAGAGATTCCTATTGTCTCTTCCGGAGTAAATTAGCATTCAAGCAGTTCAAGAGTAAAACTACAGCATGTAGAATAATTGTTTTGTACAAAGGTTTGTAATGTATTCATAATTTGGGATACAATTAAATATGCGGGGAAAACTAATATAGATAAATATAGACAGTGCAACGGTAAGTAAAAAAACAAAAATAATATCAAACAGGGAATGCCACGTACCAAAAACGCAGCCTCCCCAAAACGAACCCCCCCCCCCCCAAAACCCCCCCCCCCCCCCCCCCCCCCCCCCCCCCCCCCCCCCCCCCCCCCCCCCCCCCCCCCCCCCCCCCCCCCCCACACCACCAGAATCACACCACCAACACACACACACACACACACAAAAAAAAAAAAAAAAAAAAAACACACAAAAAAAAAAAAAAAAAAAATATACACTACCAACACACACTAGCATACAAAGCAAACACACGAGGACAAAACGAACAATTAAAGGAACACAGTGAAACTTCACCTCCGTTGAGTCAAGTTTGAAGAATAATTGACATTAGTAAAGAACAGTCAGTTGTAACTGTTGATAGTCCCATTATTAGTGTAGTTATTACTTACACATATAAATTATGGATAGAACAATGATAAAAACTGTGTTCTGTTTAGTCTTTGTACATTCATTTCGTATTTTGTCTCACATTAACCAAAAACATTATTAGAATTAAAAAAGCAACGTATTTCTTTTTCTTAAACAACGCTCAATTTCGATATTCCTTAAAAAAACATTTAAACACTACAAAAGGACAAAACAATAATTTATTTCATGTGACACGAAATCATATTGCTGAGTAAACAGAATGCCGAGTGTATGCGACGTTAGATAGTTTACATAATTCAGCAGGATCAGTTGTGTAAGTTGATTGGTAAAAACGTAAATCATGGTATTATTATCGGATCAGATATCGAACTTCTCAGACAGCAAAGAGTACCATTTCAAATCAACATTTAAAGAGGCACACAATAAAACTTGTGTTAAATCAAATTACTATAAAAGCATAAATAATAGCAGATGTGCAAAAAAACAAAAATAATATCAAACAGGGAATGCCACGTACCAAAAACGCAGCCTCCCCAAAACGAGCCCCACATCACCCAGAAGCGCACACCACCAACACACACACACACGTACACACACACGACACACACACACAACCATGCACACACAAACACACACACACACACCACCAACACACACCAGTAGTATTACTTAACCTAAACGTTTAAAGCTAAACGCTCCAGTCACCATCAGTAAAATCAGAGTTTTTAAACATGTTGCAGTACCGTAAAAATTCAATTAGCTATGTAAAATTGCTGATGTATAATTAATGGGTAGATAGTGATTAATTATAGAGGTCTCTATGTTGGTAATTTGTGCTAAAATGAGGCATATATTATGTTGTTCTTTCACACTGTATTTATACATCTTTTACGTTCATTGAACACATTATTAATGTTCGAAAAATATAATCTGCTAGATGTAAGAAGTGTTCCTTTAAGGATTTTTTAATACGGAAAATTTTAATTGAGTGGAATTGAACAATGCTAATCAGACACATGTAAAATAGCAATTTTGAGGCCAAATGCCAACCCTTATTGTAGTTCATCGAATAAACCTTCTTCTTTGGCAAACTTATTGCAAAATAATTATTCAGCAATTGTCAAAGGACTTCATTATGTGCCGCTGTAAATTTCTCTTCCAGGGGTCTTAAATCAATTTGTTATTCTTACGAGTGTTGATATCAATTAGGGATAACAGAGATAGTCTGCTGATGTATCATAGAGGAAACCTCCAATTAGATTGACTTAATTTAATTGGTGAAGCAAACAGACAGTGGCATGTGTGTATATTTTCCGAACTCCGTTTACATACTTTTACATACTTACATACTTGGTTCTAGCCAAACTATTTGGGGATATAGATATGATAATCAGACACTAAAAACGACAGACATCTTATTTTATATAGTTTAAAGTCCTTTATTTTTTTTAATAAATCATTCTCATTGAGATGTTCGAGTTACACATATGAACTAATTGTTTTGAAAATACAAACGAATAATTCGATCAGCCTTTTGCTCAGCGTCGCCGTAACTAAAAGAATATACATGTACATCTGAATCTGTTTATTTAAGGGATTCCTTTACACAGTACAGTTAACAGTGCAAGAATTGTACTAAATTGCAGAGAAAAACTTTTTTTCAATCGACAAAGTATTAAATCAATATATGAATAATGCTTCAGTCTATTTTTTATTCTGTAAATTGTTTTTGAATTTGGCTTGTTTTTTTTTAAATATTTCTGAGGAAAGGCGGCTCTGTTTTGTTTTGAAGGTCCATTACTAACACCAAATCGAATTTTCTTTTAAATCTGAAATTGTAACGGGGAAATACAGATTGAATCTGGCTTCTGAAACTTTACAATAGCCGTGGAGTATTTCCCTGTTTGAAATACTGCTGCGAAAAAAACGAGCGAATATTTGTGTAGTTCCTTAGATTGACCTGGGTGGTCTTATTTTCCTACTTTCGCTTTATTGAATGTTCTTAACAATCAGAGATATACGTTACACATCATTGGAAGTAAAGTTCTTTAATTATTATTCAAAATAGACATGCTTATTTATGTACAACCTATTTACAGCCTCTATCTGGGAAACTTCTGGAAAATTACAAAGATATTTTAAAACTGGAACACCTACTTTTGTTTTTGATAAGACAAAATATATTTTATTAATGTTTTAATTATTTTGTTAAACCCAAATTTTCAACACAATATGGTTACATTCGATGCAGAATGTCATATTTTTCCTTCTGAAAAGACGCCCGTTACGATTCAAGATTTTAAAGAAAACTCGGTATGGTGTTAGTACTGGACCTTAAAGTGGTTTTGTATTTACTTTTTTTTCTCTTATAAATCAAAGTTTCTGAAACGTATTCACCAACCAACATCATTATATTTTAAATACCATTACAGCTAAAAAACTAAAAACATGCACCAACACATTTTAATCAGTGTTTCACGTAGTACTGAGTTATGTTGACTTTTTAACGTTTAAGTGTTGTTTACTTCTGTAACTACATGAAAATAGTACCAAGCAATATGGTTCGTTCTACGATTTAACTATATTTACTAAGGCACAAAACATAAACAAAATGTTCATTCCCAGGAGAATTGGTTAATATTCCACAACCGAAATTAATGACAGGGGAATAAGTTTATACTCCACAAATGAAATAACTGAGAGATCTACTTCACCCTAGAGAATATTTAACAGAATGTTCGAGTAAAATGTATTTGCATAGTGTTACCACTTCTTGAGTTTTAAACTGATTTATTAAAGACTTGCCAGGGAGAAACGTTCTTTCTCTTCTTAATTACTATTGGTGATAACTGTATTATTCGTGATAGTAATTAAAGGGACATACCCTACATCTAGCCGATTATATTCTTGAAACATAGATTATGTGTTACATGAACGTAAAATAATATATAGTAAATACAATTTTAAAGAAGAACCTATGGCGAAAAATGTCTCATGAGGCATCATTTGATTGGGACCGACGATTGTAAACTTGAGAAATTACGGACCAAACTGCAGAATAATTTGCACAACATGGACATGTACATTATGTTTGTACACATTATGGTGACCTGCACCCAGGCAATTACTTCGCGTGTAAATCAATATAAAAATTATCTCGATTGATTGAATCATTAATCTAATTCTACTGCACAAGAACGAAAAATAAAAACGTTCATTAATTTTACACGAACATTTTGAAGTCGTTTTTGACCGATCAATTTACGTTCATATGGAAATCGTTTTAAAATGTTTTTCTCTCATTTGTTTATCCTACATATTAAACTGAAAGCTAACGATATTAACTGTATTGAAAGCTAAAGAAAGTATGAATAGTCGGACACTAGATGGGTCTATCAAGTCAATTCGCTATTGAGACCACTCCGCTATTGAGACCATTTATCGAAAGTACGGAAGGTGGTCGTAATAGCGGAATTCTACTGTATATACATGTATGCTAAATTACTGACACATACAAAGCCAATAGTGATACACAAACGTTTTCAGTCCAGATAGTTTTTGTGAGCCACAAACATATATAATACAAACCACTTGAATAGACGGACTATAAATTCAATGTCCCGTTTCACGAAAACATTTGATTTTCATTATAAGCGGAAATTTCCCATGACATACTGCCGATGTCTACAAAATAAATAGGTCTGGGCCTTTAGAATGAACCCGAGAGATGTAACATACAAACCAGATTATTTGCAAAGATGGCAACATCTTGTATAGGCGTAATTGCTTCTGAGAATACAATTATTCAAATAATCTCTGCAATTCCAGTATGATTACAACATGTCAAAAAGTTGCATTGAGCAGACGAGGGTTTGATATAGATATATTTTGGGATGCAACTAAACATACAGACAAACAGATAGATATTAATATAGACAGTTTGTAGGAAATTACAGGGTTCATATGATAAATTTCAAAGTTACAGCTTCAGGTTGTATTCAACAGTAACAAAAATATAAAAGATGTACTTATTAAACCAAAATGCTCTTAACCCATCACATGTATGTATCGTAGGTCAAGCAAACATGACCGACATAGTAAAAATTACGCTTTTAATTATTTCAATTATGTCATAAAAGAGCATCATACTGTTAAACGAGGGCCTTTTTACTGAAATTAGAGCATTATATATTACATATGTTAATAGAATTGTGACGCCGAGATGAGCACATAGTACTTCGAACAAGCTATTCATCACAGCACTGATATTAAATTATTTCATGGCATGTGTAAATAGTAGAAACAAAACAGACACAAAGCAGCAATCATGCCACAATACAAAGAACAATACCTAACTTTTCCTAAGAGAAAATGTATGTTAATAAGAATTTGTTCAGTGGTTTGTCGAAAAATAATGGTGGCTTTTTGCCCGTTCAACTTCTTTCCCAATCAACGTAAGAAGAACTTTACCAAGATAATGAAGGCTGGAAACCAGCCGAAAATGACATCATTGTGCTTTGATTTCAGAAAAGTTTTCTCGCGAATTTCGACATTTATATGAAACTAGCTCAACAAGCATAATTAGTAGCTGAATTGAAACAAGAGGCCTAAAAGGTCAAGTGTCGCTCTTTTGGACTACTTGGACTGTTCTTAGTAAGTTTTATAAATATTTTCCAATGTTATCAAGGAAAAGCTAAGAGAGGTCAGTGTGAATTTGACTCACTGACCCCCAAAAATATCAGGGATCATCAACATGTAGAGGAAACCTTCTGGGCAAGTTTTGTGAAAGTTGAACGAAAATTGAGACCTGTAGAATGTTATGCCTGTGGCCTTGACCAATAACCAAGTGACCCTAAACACAGCTGAGATCATTTACATGCTGCGAGGATTCTTGTCAGAAAATGTCACTACAGTCGAATGAAAACAAAGGAAAAGGAAAAGTTATCAAGAGAAAATTTACGGACGGACAACGAACAAACCACCACGGCATAATATATGCTGCTTGGCTTCGTCCAGTAGAGCTAGATGTAAAAGCACGTTAATGTTATGCGTAAACATCTAGAAAATTATTTTCACCCATGGCTGCATGCGTCATTCGAACAAAAATCACGTTTGGTGTCCACAAAAATGAAACAATAACGTACTATCACATGTACACCGAAACCAGTAATTTGTCCACTATGTATTCCAGTTGAGTCAAGTTCTAAAATTATAAAAAAGGCTTAGTCCAAACTCGACCTTGCCGGCGAAAGTCTGATGTCCTGTGCTCTGTTAAGATGTAAGTAATGTACAGATTTAACCAAAATGAAGGCTATCAAATAGATATATAATATGTTTTCCTCAGCAGTTAACCAACGTTCTGGTACATTTATTTTTATTTTGCATCTCAATACAACAGAAATTAAGGTTGTTCCGGACGAACAAAACAGGAAAGAAAAGCTTTTAACTTTTCATTGTAATCTGGGATACCTATTTGATGTATCGGCAATAAATAAAGAGATGTAATGAGAGAGTTAAGAAAAAGCCATTGATCGTAAATGAATGTAGAAATTTTACGAGTTCTGTCTGCAGAAATTCTTACGAAATCTTGGAATATATTTAGAAGTAAAAGTGTAAACCTCAAATTAACGAGCTTTGGTAGGCTAATAGATTAGGAAGAAAAAACGAAAAACCAAAATTTCAAACTGCAGTTTATGTAATGGGTACATGAGGAGAAGACCAACTTTATTTAGAAATATCCATAAATGAGCAACTATAAATATTAAAAAGTTTTTCCGGTAATCAATTAAATTTAACCAAGTATCATGTCAGATATTGTCGGGAATAGTTGCAAAGAAAACTGCTACATCTTATATAGCATATATTCTTTAGAGTCGGAAAGAAATCTAGAGAAATGTAACGTGGTTGGGCAAAAACACATAAATACAGTAGGTATTTGTTCATCGGTAACAATGTTTCATAACGTCTATCAAGTTAACCTTGTGGAAGCCGGAAAAGACAAAAACACCTTTCCGGTTGGTTTTAATCTGACCATGCAACTATGACTATACCTCATTCTAACAAAAACGTAGACTGGTATTCAATCCTTATAACCGCCCTTTTTCTGATCTTTCCGCTATTTTGTGATTATCGTATATCTTACAAAATCCACCAATTTTCGCCAAAACTGATGATCAAGATCTTGTTTAATAACGACGAGTAAAGAATCTTACTTAAATTTTAATTAATATTTATCACCATAAAATAGCCTTGTATCACGGTTACCAAAACAGGGTCGGCTTACCAGTTGACGTGTGCATACTCGCATATTTTTGCTGAATCAACAGTTTATAATTTATTGGCTTTAAATAAATAGTTTTTGTCTGATAGGAAATACTCAATTTAAATACACTTAAATGTATGTTACTTCGTTTTTACACACATTTGATCCTGAATCCCTTTGAAGGCATTCTGTCAAATAAATAGAAAGAACTTATATGAATGTATTTGACTTAATGACAGTTCAAACACTACATTTGTATGAACCAAATATCGATCGTTTCAGCAAAATTATCTTGCAATGTTCAAGCGTTTTGAAAAGACGCACAAAAACGTTTGCTGTGTTTCTTGTTTCTTCTTCTAGGTCTTGAGAAACATAAAAGATATTTGATAAATCATACAAGGAAATTAGTATTGCCCTAAGATACGCTATTAATCAAAATTATGTCATTACAAAATATTCCTTGAAGATAAAGAAAATGCATTTCTATGCATTTTATGAACTGACAGAATTTACAAAATTGCTGAATAACGAAAATGTCAGATCAGTGATATATGCAAGATTTATTGCATTATGTCTTGTATATCAAACAGCTTTTGTGATAGGGTTGCTGCCGTTATCAGATTGCTGTCAATCTCTGCAAGAAGCGAGCCTGTTTCTTGAGAAATCACTTTTGGAAATACGGTTGGGAATAGCAGCTTCTTGAAAAATAGTTTGTTCATAAATTTCATGTTTTGTTTTGCATTGAATCCTAAACACATCCCTCTTTGGCACGTTAAATCAAATTCACAACCGTTAAATTTACCATATTTGGCTAGTTCAGCTTGAGTATCGGCACTGACATACACATGACAAGCGGGTTCTAAATTATCTACGTCATCTAAATCTATCATTTTTAAGCTGTTATTTATCATAAGGAAATGATCCTCTTTGAAATCCCTAATCCTTAGTGAACCAAGAGGTGAGTTTTCGAGGTAGTTTAAAAAATCTGAAAGTTCCGTTGCTAAGGTTAGTCTCTGTTGCCATGTCAGCATTTGAAGATTGTAGAACATGACACGTTCACCAAGTTCAAATACGCTTACAATACCACGCTCGGTAAGATCTGTCGTTTCACTTTCTTCGTTTCTTATGCAGTATCCAAGCAACTGAGCAAATCCTGGGTGAAAGATTTGTTCTAAAAGTAATATTTCTTTCATAAGTTTCATTGACGGGAACACGAAACATTTAGACCTTAAGTCATCTTTTTTCGGATGATCTACATTGATTTTATCAATACATGATTTAACTTCACTTTGATGTCTAGTAACCATTTTCACAGCCACTGGCATTCCCCTGAAATCTGCTTTAAATGTTTGTTTCGAGACACCATGTCCAATCTTAGATATTAAGTGCACTTCATGAATATTAGAACAATTAATCAGATATCGTGGTCTCTTAACATTATAAATAGTGTCTGCTTTGTTGAATACACCCTTTGTCTCCCTAGGATTATTTGAGGCTATGTTATTTATGAGGGCCCTCATGTCATTGATACTGTTTTCGTCCGCAAGCTTTAGCTCATCACTTGAAATAAAATTATGCAAAGACTTTAAAATTTGTTTTCTTCGCTGTTCAAGTTCTTTGTAATCCTGTACGATTTCAAATAATTTCTCAGTCCGGTTACCATAGAACTGCATTATTTTGCGAGATGTTGGATCATACTGACTATCTATGACTATAGTTTTGTCATTAGGTATTGGTTCTTTGCCGCACGTACTTTCAAGCATCCGGTACATCAAACAAGCATAGATGAATAAAGGAAGTACAATATACGTCTTGTAAAGGCGTCTAGTGATGACGTAACCAAACATGTCACAAATAATCGGCAACCTAAAAAGGAAAAGGAATATAATTGAGAATTTTCAAACCAAACAACATACTACATATTTGGGTAGGAACAGGAAAGTATATTTTTTTATTTGCATATTCATAATTTACACCACTTTTCACTTTTCCCTTTTTCTAACCCTTATTTTTTACAACGGTTCTTCACAAAAGTAGAGAACCATAGAACAACGTAAAGGAACATATTTACAAAGTAACTATCCAGTTCACGGAAGTTGATTATCGTCAAACACAAAAGAACCTGATAGGGTATTACTTAAACTTTGTCCATCTCTACCAAAAACAAACATGGATATACTCAAAATATTGTTCAAACGTTATTTGTCAACTAAAACTACAACGTTATTAAAGTCCGTTTTAATTGGACAGAAATAAATGGTATACCTGCATGTTTTATATCAAATAAAAAGAAACAGAATTGTTAATACGTTTATACCTTTGATGAAAGTTACTTGTTTAAAATGCAATTTGGTTTACTTCAAAACTATGCAGAACATTGCCGATATTGAGATAAACAAATATTTGAGCAAAAAATTGTTTTAAATGAGCCCAAAAAATAGTAACGATTAAAATTGTTCTGAATTTGGACAAAAACTACTTCAAATATTATCAAAATTAATACACTTAATTTCATACAGGAAATTTTGCAAAATCAAAATATACCAGCCTCAAATAAAATAGAAAAATATACATGTGCGTGCGTTTTACTTAAGTTTCCCTTCCTTCGAACCACATCTAGCGTAAATGTAGTAATACAGTAATAAAGCGTTTAATGTATTTTTCCTTAATTATCAAACAGTAAATATGCATTTAATTGCAGTAATCTAAATAGGAAATCATCTTACACCAGTAATTTCTAAACAATACATATAGCAGCAACTTGTGTTTGTTATGTCCAAAGTGCTCGTTTCTTGTTAAAAGTGTGAAGGCGTCTTTGTGCTTTATCCTGTAGAACTCATATTAACAAGTCACTAACCAAAAATATTCGTTTTCCATGAGATATCAAAATGAGGAAACACCTGTCTGTTATACATGACACTGAAGTTTACATACAAGATTAATGATTATCGTAAACTTGCTGTTATACCTTTACATAAACCCTTAAATTTAATTTCAAAATGTGCGTATATACAGTGGAACCATCACGACACAATGCGGGTTCTCGGGTTCGATCTCCACCTGTGTCATAGCAGTAGTGCCCTCAAGTAATACCACTTTGTTTTCGAGGCTGATTCCATCTGGAGTGTGTCTTGAGAACGATATATGTAAATCTTACAATCGGGCATAATTAATTATAATAGATTAACATATATAGAAATTTGCTTTCACGTGGCACAGTATCAATCATATACAGCGAGTATCCAGAAAAAAAACGAGTTTGTTAAAATTCATGTAATTTGATCCGTGGTTTCACTGTTGTGTGAGCAATACTTTACATGCATCAGCGATTTATTTGACAAAAACAGTATGCATTCGCTGTTAAAGCATTAAATATTACTTATGCAAAATGTAAATTTCAATTACAATTGAAAAAAAAGAAGTGTACTTAAAAATTAACAACGATGTTGTGAAGATACATGTAATTTTATCCGTGGCTTCACTATTGTGTGAGCAGTACTTTACATAGAGTTGTGCTTTATTAAACAAAAAAAACGTCTTCATACACTGGTAAAGTATTTAAATATTACTTATGCAACATAAAGATAGCTTCTTTAAAAGCAAACGAGAACAAAAAGTACCAATACTTTAGTAATATCACTTTATTCCATTCACAAATCAGAGCGATACACGTGTTTCTTAGCTTCTCTACAAAATTCGGATATTTTCCAATTCAAACACATATTCACCATATAAATAGCTACCATCCAAATGAACCGCTCTTTATTCTGAGCATGCATTCAGAATAACGGAAAAGTCACACAGAAAACACGAAGTTCCTCGCTTCAGCTTCAGACATATCTAATGAAATTCTCTCTTCGTTTCCTGTGAGTGGAGCATTTTCAACACATCGATTTGTCTCGAGGGTGTTAAATTCTCTTATAGTTTTGCCACTTGTTCGTCAGAAGGAACTCACTTTTTCTATATTGGTTCACACCTCCCAGCGGCTAGCTGGTAAGTTCTATTCTCCACGGGCATGCAACACTGATTAATAATAGACGAAATTTTAACACTTCTTCCTTCGGCTTCCTTTTGTAATCAAATTGTTAGACTCCGCTAAAATACTTCTCAGATGAAAAATAAAATATTAATGGGAAAGTGGAGTAGTTTATTTAGTTATAGAGATCTATAATGCACTCTACCAAGTAAATTGCTCTTTGTGCAGGAGTGTGTCCACATTTTTCTACGCCTTCGTTGATATTTAACAGCAGTGGTAGAGCATAAAACAATTTTAAAAAACTCATATACTCATATGATATAGTATAATGTGGTTTTACAGAAAAGAACGAAGCATGTTTTAGATGCGTTAGATTCGATATTTTAGAGATTTGGAAGCTGTAACATTGTTAAAACATTTACGTGTTTGGCAGAGTGGAATTACATTTACCACTTCTTAGCGTACCTTTTACTTTAGAATCTCGAAAGCCCGACTGTAGATTGTGTAAAACTTACATGACATGTGTACTGTCTGACTGTATTCGACGTAAATCTGACCATTGTTTGAGTCGAAAGCAACGATCGCTTGAGTAACCACAATATGAAACATACTCTCCGTACTAAGGTGAACATATAGTAGTAAAGGTCGTAATAGATATTTCTAGAAATGTAAATGAAATTTTAAAATATACCGTAAACTGAAGCCTGTGTATGTCGTAAGGCGTATGTTTTAATTTTTATTACTTAAAGTGGTACAAACTTTCAAAATGACCATCATTATTGGAAGGCAAACCTTTATGACTGATTAATACTCATAGCAAAATGAACATGGCAAAAGTTATGACAAAAATATATGATTTTGTATAACAAATTTATTCCTATTAATTAATAGAAAATCTGGAAATACTATTAAGCCTATCAAAGTTATCAAAAATAATAAAACAGACCCTTTCTGTTATGTATAGTTTAATATGTATCGGCTAGTAACAGAAATGAATCTGTTAAACACATTGTATAATATATATTTTCAATACTTCTATTATGTTTTCAGCTAACTCACTATTGTCATTTTGAAGTGAAGAGACAGTTAAACAATCTAAATGTAAAAGAATACTGTATTTAGCATGCAGAGTGGGTACGTTGATTACTGCCTTTTCTCCTATTGGACGGTGAACGTAAACATTAGTTGCACCAAATCATGCACAACTAATACAAAGTAAATTCAAGTTATATTTTATCAAATATAAAGATACATAAGCTCAAGAACATACCTTCTGATTTTTGTTATGGGACTCGGCTTTGTTAAAAGATATAACGTGACTTCGTGCTGAGCATGAGATTGTCCTCAATAAGCACGGGGCCTGGAAACCGGACATTGTTTCATCAATTGTGATCCGGTATAATTTCTTACACTTCCCGGCCTATACTATAACCTATTTATAGGATTATTTTTAGGTGAAAGTACCTTGCACTTTTATTGTTTGCATGTTTTCAGCGACATCTGTATACAATAGCATGAAATACATGTATTCTTTTTTAATTTCGCTTTGGCAGCCGAACATATATTGCCTCGGATTAATCCTGCTTATTTATGACGGTATTTACCATATTTAGCGCACACTAACG
The DNA here is from genome assembly GCA_022818135.1 of Saxidomus purpurata. NCBI lineage: Eukaryota > Metazoa > Mollusca > Bivalvia > Venerida > Veneridae > Saxidomus > Saxidomus purpurata. The sequence continues at coordinate 30,743,108 of JAFMSR010000015.1, forward strand.
TGGTAATACATCTGTATCGTTGACATCTGATTGATTTGATGCACTTGTAAACAATCAATATCACAAAACAAAAAACAGAAAAAAATCACGCATACAGTTGCCTAAAAATTGTCACAGGGTAGCAATTTTGAAATCATGAAATTTAAGACTGCTTTGAATCTAAATTTTAAGAAAAAACACATTTAATTATTAGCTTCAGTTGTTAAGATCCCGATCCGAATTAAAAAAAATGTTAAAGAGTTACAGCTAATCTCCCCCAGCGAGTTTTGTTCCAATGTTCTACTATTAATCTTAATTCGATTGACAACGCGTAGTGGTTTTTCAGTTCTGTCACCGGATATTAGGAATCAATTCATGACTTTATCAGTCGTTTTCCTGTTAAAAGCTTTGGTGTTTTTGCCCACACGTTCTTGCCAAAAAAGCATTTGTAGCAGTTTTTCATTCCGAATAATACGGAAAATATGACGTGTTTCACGACGGAAACCGTATCAGGCTAATGGTAACTTCCAGTTGTTCGTCAAAAGTTCCTAGTAATTGTTTATAATGATTACATAAAATACGTTTAAAAGTGAAACTTGGCAAAAAGTCTATCCGATTGTTTGTTCCGTTACACTGACAGCATTTAGTTTCTGTTTTAAAGCCGCTCGCTCTCAGATTTTGATAAAAAAAATAAAGTGCTTCAAACTGCATGTAAATAACGTATTCTAGAACATAATGTCATATAAAAAGGCTACAGTATAAATTCCTGCCACGCATGTCTCTGAATTTCAAAAAAATATGCCACCAAATTCAAAAGCGTTGCAAACGCGTTTGAAATTTCAATATAAACATATAGTGTAACGGTGCCGTGTAACCGACATACTCAATCGATTTCTGCTAATTCCTAATTCCCTTATTTCTACTTAAAATTTGATTCTTGCCTTTAGTTTTATATTTATGCATAAATATGTCCATTTAAATAATAAAAAAAAAATTTTCAACGGTAACTGAGAGCGAGCAGCCTTAAGGTGAAAAGCACAGCTTAATATATCAAATTCAACTATAAATAACAGTAAAGGCCATGCCTATTGAACATTACAGAAATGTGATTTAATGACTGAATAAGTTTTTGAATGCTACACCAATTGTCCGCCATGAAAAATAAATAATTCAATGACATGCACTTTGTAAGAACAGGCAACCATTTGACCAGCATTTGAAATAGTTCAAGGATACTGAGCAGACTAGGAAAAACAACAAACCAGGGTCACGACCGTACTTCCTCGTATGACACCAGTACTGGTTTTTCCAGGAAGTGGACTCGACTGTGACTCGATAAGCTTCAAGCTTTCTTCACAAACGAGCGGAGATAAATTAGTTTGAACTAAGCAACATCAACAAATAAGAACCGAACACACGCAACATACAGAACACACGTTTGTACAAAAGCTGACGGATCTTTAGACGAGGATAGCTTTCTTCACTACATATCATACAGTATAAAAATAAATTATCAGTGCCTATACTTCCTCTTGCAGACGATAATAAAGTAAAATGCTGACATATTTCAGCGCTTAAGTGGTCGTGAAGGGGCAATAGATTTTACTTTGTCTGCAATCTGCAATAACTGTAACGATAAAGCTTCGTGTCTATATTCGGTTTTCCCGCACCAAGTAAATTAAGTACATGTATGAATACGTGTTTCGAACTTAAAACATGTATAAAATGCATTGAATCAACATTTTAAAGTAGTCTCCTCACAGTAAATATCACTAATCACTGCTATATTAAGGAGAAACACGTAGCCCAGAACTCCAATTTACGCTTCTCGTATCACGAATTGTATGGTGAACCATTACCCCTAACTCCAATGAGAAGCGATTTTTACCCCTACATATATGTAAAGTGTTAAATAACTTCGCATGTATATGGGATTATGGTTATGTTGGGTACAATTATTTCGTGTTATAGTTTAACGTACGATATCGACTGTTCTTACATCTGGAGAAAACTTATTTTGCAGTTGTTACCAATTTCACTTTTGTGACTAATTTCAAATTTGGCGGTCCTGCAAACTACTTATTGCATTGATAACTGCCAACGTGAATCTCAGCAGACAATTTGGTGATTGTTTTATGTTTTATGTGTTTGAACCTCAAAGTATTGATCGGAAAGGTAGGACATTGAAAATAAGAGAAAAAGGTTTCATGTCAGCGCTACTTTGACAGCAACTTTTCTTGTCACGTGACTGTTTAAGTAATTACATAATATATACGACAGATCATTTATTTACTTCCTGTAAAATTGATATGTTCTGAAAATAGTGTCATGCAATCCCTAGCGTAAATCTTCCATTTATGGCAACTTTTAATGAATTTTACATGTTTAAATTTATCATTACAATACATTCTTTATTTTTACACAGTTTAATGATAACGCACTGTATTCACATGTATTCTCTTTGACAAGAAGGAGACACGCTTCATATTTTATTGCCTAGGCATTTAGTATCAACAAACAGTTCACGATAGGCATATTTCGGACATACATTGTACTTACATACGTATAGCGTAGTAACAGTCATGAACAGGTCACAGGAATTTTTTTTCAAAGAAGAACGTCGGAGATCCTACGGCTACGGAAAGCAGTGTAAACTATTTTGACTCCGAGATCGTTGGAAGGATTGGAATGAAAGTAATAAAATAATTGTAACATAGAAACATATTACAAGCGGAATAATCTACCAAAAATAGAATTATATAGATGTTATGAAAACATAATGAAACGAAAAAGTTGAAGTGAAATAAAATATTCCCAAGATGAATTGAAATTTAGAAATAACATATCAAAACTTTAAAAACATTTCGAATACACGTTGTCTTCCGGTGACAATGCATACATTGCTCAATATTCAGACTCCTTGGCGGCTTTTTTGACTTTTAACCATTTTATCAATCGTTAACGTATCCATTATAATATATACACTATTTCCCTACATATGACGCCAAAATGTGATTTTCCGATGATATAAGCGTTATCGAAATTCTTTACAATATAGTTTGAATTCAAATATGTTTATTGAAGAAATACTGTGAAGGTTATGAAAAGTCTGCATAGAGTTAAATATAAACTAGCTACAGTTCAGACATTAACAAACTACATTGTACATGTATTTTTATTTGTCTAAGACTGTCTTTGGGAAACATTTCATTGTTAAAGCTCTGCTCGCTCTAAGATTTTGGTTAAAAAAATAAAGTTCTTCAAACTGTATGTAAATAACGTATTTTAGATCATACAGCCATATAAATGGGCTCCAGTAAAAATTCCTGTCGTGCATATCTCAAAATTTCAAATAATACGCTACCGAATTCAAAAGCGTTGCAAACGCTTTTGAAATTCCAATATAAACATATAGTGTAGCGGTGCCGTGCAACCGACATTTGTAATGGATTTCTGCAAATTCCTACCTAGATTTTTGCTTATATTTTGATTCTAGCCTTTAGTTTTATATTAATGAATAAGTTTGTCAATGTTTTCAAAAACTTTTTTTTTCAACTGTACCCGAGAGCGAGCAGCTTTAAAGCGCCAAATAATTTTGATTTTTGTTCTTTCTTTCTCCTTAAAGAAATACTTATGAATGTAATGTAATGACTTGAAACACAAAATGTTTACTTATATTTACATCCAATACCAGTTAATATCCATTACAAGAGGCGGTTTTCCGAAAGTAAAATATTTTTTTCCGGGAGATTTATATATATAACTCATCAATAGTTTGTCGGCGCGAAAGCTTCAGCTATTATTATCGGTTGTACTTACAATCATTCGTCCAAGAGAGTTTACATTCTTTATCAAAGTCCTTTAAAAGAAAGTATCATTCCATAACTTTGGTTGCCATATCAACATTAATTATAAACTTCAACAATGTTCTCCAGCGATCTCAAAATTAATTCAATAAGAAATACGATTAACAGCGTTTCGCCGAGTTACCGCTAAAACAATTGTTTGCAGCCAGCATTGCATGCGCATTCTGAAAATAATATGTGGTAGCCTACGTATTTAGTTTACGATTTCATTCATAAAGCACCCGAAATCACTAATAAGGTACATTGTATATCGTCGCTTTAAATTTTAATCCACAGTCTATCTTAAAGGGACATACCCTATAACTGATGTAGTAAGACACGTTGTATCTCGTCTCCACCGTCTATCTTAAAGGGACATCTCGAAGGCTTAGATTTTATTCTGGACACCGTCCATCTTAAAGGGGCATACGCTACAATTAGCCGAATATATTCTCGAAACATAGATTATTTGTTCAGTTAAAGAGGCACTCCCTACATCTAGCAGATTATATTCTCAAAACATAGATTATATGTTCAATAAACGTAAAATGATAAATAAGTACAATTTCAAAGAAGAACCTATGGCGAAAAATGCCTCAATTTACAACAATTAATTAATATCATGGAGGCTTTCTGTAATAAATCGCATCCAAACATTAATTGCACAACAACAACTCTACATACATTATTGAATGGTTGACGGTTCTGCAGTAAATATTAAACTGCTGATTTTATCGATAATGATTGGGAATGCATAGC
>JAFMSR010000015.1:30754692-30853683 GCA_022818135.1 Saxidomus purpurata
CTGGGATCGGAGAAGACGTTTGGCAGAATAGTTAAAAGCAAACGCAATTTGCTGTACGGTAGACATAACATTTCTGCTGTATACCTCACTGGATGCATGTACAACAGCTAGGTTAAGACTATGTGCCTTGCAGTGAGTGTAGACTGCTTCAGGGATGACAGCTCGTATTCGGGTCTGTACACCTCTATGAACTCCACTCATACTGGCAGCTCCGTCATACCCTTGCCCTCTCATCTTGTGTAACTCTACCCCTGCTGCAGTTAAGTTGTCGAGAAAAGCTTGTGATAATGCTTGCCCTGTTGTTGATTTTGCTTCTGAAAAACCTATAAACTCTTCACGCAGTTCCATTTTATCTTTGTCGTAAAACCTCAGACACATAGCCATTTGCTCCATGGTACCTGCATCGGTGGCTTCATCTGCGATAAAGCCAAAACAGGGTGAGGCATTACAAGCAGATACTATATCATCTGTTATCATTGTTCCACATATATTATTTCATTCTGTATGTCAGGTGATGTATACTTTGTACGTGGGTCGCCGGTGTTCACAGAGAAGAACTTTGTGTTTTCCTTGATATTTAAGAAGAGCTTCGAAATTACCACACTCTTATTCACGCCCCCTTATAGCAATATTTTGTTTCCCACAAAGAATTACTGTTTCAACAATACTTTCAAAAATCTGCCTGTTTTTTTTTGTTTTTTTTTCAACAAGAGAGTTATACTTAGATGATATGGCACACTCAATATCTTTTTTTGCGCCCTGCATGATTGCTATAAAATTTTCGGATGCTTCATATTTGGTGAAATGGGCATCAGATACTGCATACTTCCGACAACCTGTACAACGTTAATGGTCCTTTGGTGTAAACAAGCTTAATGTTTAGCATCATAAAGTTTTTTGCGCTGGTTGTTTATTTTTATTTCTGCCTTTGAATGTATTACATACAGTTTATAGACATAAATGCAAATGTGTTTTATGGGAAAGCTGAAAAGCACCATATATCCAGTGATAACAAAATTAATGAATTTTTAGAACTACGAAATGAAAGTATTGTAAAATATTTTAACGCATATACATGTAGCATTGGCTACGGTGATAATGACAACATGCGCTGGCGTCAGCATATTGATATTACTGCCGTTATTTTCGAAAATGGGCCTCCAGCATGTTAAGGGGTGTGTTTTTGCTGTTGTGACATTAATTGCAAGGTAGGCTTCTCGTAATATTTTCAACTAAAGGAGGAGGCTTCAATCTGGCTTGCAATGCACGCTCATGCCGGGCATATATTGCGCGTTTCGTGCTTATCAAAAGGTGACACACGCAATATGTGAGCAACCTACTTCCGTTGGTTGTTAATATTACGAGAGGCATAGCTTCTACATGTAGTTTGTTATATCATCGCTATAAATGTCGTTTTAAAATAGTGTTTGTTGTATGAGTTATAAAATTCATATGAAAGCTAAAGCAAAAGAAACAACCGAAATGTTTCGCTGAAGTTGTATGTCGGCTGCAAAAGACGCATCCTTTTGTAATACGAGAAAAGCAAAAAGGCGCTGGAAATGAAGCAATGCAAGCTGCAGCAATATTATTTTTCGTAACGTTCACTTGAAAAGTACTTAGCTTGCATTTTCCTAAATTTTCCTCCAATTATCTATATAAAAAGAAATAATTGAGTGTAAGCTGAGGCCTACAGTAGCGTACTGATTGTGAAGTGATGATATTATTTTGTTTATTCAAGGAAGATAAATAGAGTCTACTGTTAACCCATTTAGGTCAATTTGCGGGTGTAAGACTAAAAGTAGCATGGGATATTTAAAGCGCTACATATTTTTTATTTGCAGTGTAGATGTAACTCACAAACGGGATGAATCAATAATGTGACCTTTACCCAGTGTTCTTAAATACAGGACTGCATCTTTTACGTGTAGAGCTATAGACGCGCCTGTTAATATTAACAATCACTTTGTTTTAATTAAACACTCATTTGCACATTTTGTTAAGTAAATCTAGACAGTGACTGAGAGTAGTTTATTAAGTTCCTGGAATTACCTTGAAGGAAATGAATATTCATGAGCCTTTTCCCACTTCGTAGTAAGAATATTTAGTTTATCATGACTTGCCAGGCTTGAAGAACTTCGATTTGCTTTAAAAACATCAAGATACGGAGGATCGACGTTTGTTGTCATTTCAAAATTTCCCGCTTTGTAAACATCATTCGGATACAGCAGTTTAACTTTTCAACGATAAAGTTCAGGATAACAAAGGGACACAACTAGCATCATATACTACACGGCATAAATAGCGTGCTTGTTTATTTGAAGCTCGGCGAATAGCAAGTTGAAGAGATATATGTACATTTGAAAATTATTTAAATGTATTGCCCTCAACCCCCTCACCCTTTCATTTTTATTGCATTTTTGGGACATTTATTTTTTCGATCTTTGCTGGCGATTTATACGCACGTGCGTATTGTGCGCAATGGCAGCTACGCCCCTGAATACAATTTCAAAGAAGAACTTTTGGCAAATTAGTATGCCTCATTCTGCCACATTTAATCAATATAAAGGCCTTCTGTAATAAATCGCATACACCAACAACTCTACATGCTAATAGATTATTAAATGGTGTACAATACTGCAGCATATTTTATCGATAATGACTGGAATGCATAGCTGAAACTTTTAGGTTAAGCGATTATACTACCAAAGGTGAAACTCAGAAGGAAAACAGAGAGTGACAAAAGGCGAAAGACACAGCATCCCTAGAAAAGGAAAGAGCAAAGCAGCGTCTGTGTTATGTGTCGGCAACTGAGCTTACCAGTAAGCGTGCTGCTTGAAATAGCAAAAATTAACATAGAAATAAACATTGCAGGCTGAGAAAACGACAACAGCATGAAAAACAATAGACAAGTGGTTATAACACATTTAAGAGTGAGCACAAGAGTGAACATAATGACAAAACTGGAACAAATTTAGAAGAATCCCGAACGAGCGACCAATAACCTAGTTCAAGTCGCCAAGGCTATGGATAGTTAGTGGTGAAACTACCAAAAGTGTTCACCGGTGGTAAGAAAACGAACCGTAAGTATAGCACATCGATAAATAAACATATTATCAACTGAAGTTGACACGTTGAAGCGTAAGATGAAAACAAAAAATAAGAACTTTGAACGCCCATGAAAAAAAACGCAACAAACTGCCCCAGGATCATTCCCTTTGACACCCAAGTAGGAAAAACAGCAGAATTAGAAAAACTTAATGCCTAGCAACCAAAATACAGCAAATTGCTAGACAATAGTTTCTAACGTAACTTCTAACTTTGCTGACAAAAGTATTGTCTGACTAGTATTGTCTTGCCCCACTGTGTTCCTTTAATTGTTCGTTTTGTCCTCGTGTGTTTGCTTTGTATGCTAGTGTGTGTTGGTAGTGTATGTTTGTATGTGTACATGATTGTGTGTGCGTGTGTGTGTGTGTGTGTGTGTGGGTTGGTGGTGTGCACTTCTGGGTGCTATGGGGCTCTTTTTGGGGAGGCTGCGTTTTTGGTATGTGGCATTCCCTGTTTGATATTATTTTTGTTTTTTTGAAAAATTTGGTGTCATTACTTACGCTAGTATGTCTACTTGAAATACATTTTCTAATCAGACAATGTTCTTTTTCAATTATATATGTACTTTCTATTTTTGAAATACATTTTTTGGGAAACAGTAGCCCTAGTATATAAAGTATATTTACTGAAAACTGAAATTTCAGTAACGGTATACTAAAATAAAATAAAACCATGTATATGTTACTTCAAGTTAAAGGAGAATTGGTCTTTCAAATAATTAAATATTAAGAGAAATTAAAAGTAAATACAGTTTTAAACAATTAATTGATTTCAGATATTTTTTTCAAGTTTTCAAATTATCTGAGCAAAATAAGCTTGACCCTTTACTTGCTAGTCAGGCGTGTCTATTGTTCATTATGAAACCATTATTTAGTTTATAAGAATTTATTTGAGTTCGATTACGAGGAAAGCTCCGTATGAATTGAATCGCATCAAACACTCATTCCAGATGCCAAGAGGCAGCGAGTTTTTCATCGCTTCTACCCTTTTAGAGCTGGTTGAACTGAGGCACGTGTGTCATCAGTGTCTTTTCCCGAACACACACCTCGTGCTTGGATTGGGATTTCGAAAACGGGAACTCCCGTTCCGGAGGCGACAAAGACCCCAACCACTGGGCTATCGAGGCCCATTCAATTATTACTTTATTATAGAACACTTAGAAAATATTGATTCTCTAATAAAGAATTAAACGCAAATTAAACATCATTTATCCTTCATATCTGCCAAACGTCTGTCTCACGAAAGCTTCTTATATGATAAATAAGATTAAAAACCTTGCTGTTTCTCCTCGTAAATAAAAAAAGTTCGTGGTCGATTGACGTGCCTTCTTACACGTTGTAGTAAATAGGCTTTTGATGAAAATAACTTTAATTCCTTACAGACTGGAATTTCTCGGATATCTAAGACTTCGTATTGATTCCTGTAAGAAACCACAAGAGTCTAAACGAAATCATAATGTATCACCGGACATTTGAAAAAAAGAAGAATACTATAGATAATGTTTGAATACTCTGATCAATAAAAAACTACAGCAATTGAGAGAGAGAGAGTAGAGTAAGGCATAAGGTACTTCTACACAAATTGCATAATATATGTCCCTCACATTATATTACTTCTTCAGTCAAAGTACAAACCTCTATTTGATACTTGAAAGGGCCAAACCCTATAACTGATATCAACTAAATAACCTCCAAAACATAAATAATATAATCTTTGAAAGTATTATAACTTAACCTAAAAGTTTCAGCTATGCGTTCCCAGTCATTGTCGATAAAATCAGCGGTTTAAAATATACTGCAGTACATTCAATAATATCTTTTTTTCTTGTGTATTATGTAGAAAATATACAAAAGTAGCACGTGTAAAAAATTCATTCTAATAACCATATTAATAAATAAGTTATGAAACTTTTCCGGATACTTTTCGAACACCCCTCGTATGTAGAGTTGTTGTTGTACATTAAATGGGTGGATGCGATTTATAACAACAAAGCCTCCATATTGATTAATTGTGGTAAAATGAGGCATTTTTCGCCATGGTTATTTGAAATTATATTTATTTATCATTTTACGTTCATTGAACACATAATCTATGTTTCGATAATATAATCTCCTAGATGTAGGGAGTGTCTCTTTAAGACTACTATCTTCTTTGCCATTATTGTCACAACTGTTCTTGCAAGTTTTCGTTTTTGAAGATCTGCCTGGTTTTTGAAAAGGACACACCCTATAACTGAAGTCGATCTTAATAACCTCCAAAATATGATTAATAGATAACTTGAAAGTAATATAACTCAACCTTCAGCTACATTCCGGTTTAAAATATACTGCAGTACTGCGTCCGTAAACCATTCAATAATCTATGTAGAGTTGTTGTTGTACAATAAAAGGGTGAATGCAATTTATTACAGAAAGCCTCTATAGATAAATTGTGGTATAATGAAGCATTTTTCGCCATAGGTTCTTCTTTGAAATTTATTTATTTATCATTTTACATTCATTGAACACATAATTTATTGTCGAGAATATAATCTGCTAGATGTAGGGAGTGCCTCTTTAAATCTTAAAATGCATAACATTATAGATCACCATCCTCTGTACGACTTTATCAAAATTCAATTGTTTCGGTAATGTGTGTACAGTTTAAATAAAAGCTACAGAAACAGACTCACTTACTCACACTTTTTACATGTCGTAACCTAGCAAACTTTTTACCAACTAATCCATTGTATACCAGTTTCTTGGCTTAAAAATCTTCTTGGTGACGTTTTTCGTTCTAGTAGAGTGATCGTTTCTTGATAGGGAATCTAGCTCTGCAGCTTATATCTGTCAGTTGATCAATCTGTAGACTCTTTGGTATGTTAATACTCATTGTGGCTCTGTGAAAAGTCCTAATTAAACTTACCAAGTAGCACAAATATTACTTAACAATATATAAAATATTTTTAAGCGTGAAAAAAGTAAACACCTTCACTTCGTTACATCAATCGTCAAACAGTATTATACGAGCTTCCACCGGGCATGGTCATTTATTGAGCCTTGTCTGACGTTCAGTACAACATGCCGCTGCGACAGGGAACCAACTCATATCTGATAAGCTATTGTTTTCACCAAATTAACAACTTTTAACATAATGTTACTGAAATGTAAAGACGTTTTTCATTCTATACAACTCGTATCTTCATCACAGATATTTTATCAATGTATCGAATCAATAAGCTTTTTAATTTTGCCTATAAAAAGATTTCAGACATTGATTCTTCGTAAGACCATATAATTTAATGTTATTATTCCTTTGTGAAAACGTATTGTCTTTAGTTTAACTCGGAGTCCGTATTTTTCATGATAATTCTCTAACAGATACTTATGCAGTGTCAAAGTTGTTGTTGCATGTAAGAGCACTGTTAAGTTAAATACCCCCGTGTTGGTCAAATACCTTAATGACGGGTAGTGAGGTATTTGTGGAGCAAAAAATTACTAGAACAATATATCAGATTTCTTGCAGCACAGCATAGATTAATTAGATTTATTCTTCTATGTTAGACTGAAAACGCGATAAGATCCTAAAATATCTTAAAGGTAGCGATATCATCAAAATTGGCACATACTAGAAAAGAAAGTAATTCTGTAAATTCAATTTAAAGTGCTATTTCTCTCAATTTTAAATTGCACGCTTCAAAGTTAATGAAAATGAAGTATATACGTTTTGTCTGCCTGAGATTTATAGATGAAGTTCTGAAATGAAGCCGACGAAACTATTACGCGGTCTTGATATGACATCCGAGGAGAGTTATTTAACTATTACTACAAGTTTTATTCTCCCGTTTACTTTTTACACTGAAAATGTTCTATAGACATGTAATGCACCTGCTTGATAAGAACTTTCCTTTAGTTTTATGTGACATTGTAAAGCTGTAAATTCCTCCAGTTTTGACTTATTTAATTGCGCACATTAAATATGTTGTCGTTCTCATTAAGTTGTCATCAACTTTCTGGCTTTACATGGGGACATCATGGCCGTGATTGCACAACATCCCATTTTTAAGGAGGTTCTACTTTCCAGCACGGGTATCTTATAAGTGGTTTTGCGCATATTTTACATAATATGAGATTCTTATTGCTTGTTGTGCGTGATTTTCTGTTTCAGGGGTTTACCCGTTCTTTTGTGCATACATTTACATACCGAATAAGGTAAGAAGCTCTGAAACACTCTTCTAATTAAGCTTCGTTGTGCCTCACAGATTTTCTATTTCATGTATTTATTTTTCTAGATATTACATGTTACTCGTGTAACGTTTTAGAGATACTAAAGGTATCATACCGTTGTAATATTGTTTATTGGCTTAAGTTAAAGCTCTGAAAGCACTCTTTCAATAAACTTAAAACCTTGCGAAAATATAAACCCCGCTGTGGGCAAGCCCCCCCCGGAAACCCCCCCCCCCCGTCAAGACGCCAGATCTCTTCTTTTTGAATGCCGCATATGATAAGAACAGCAAAGAAACTTCTTAAATAGGCAGTAAGATGCTTACGGGCTCATTTCACTCTGTTTTAGAACGTTAGTTACGGATGATTGTCATATGCATATACGGAAAATACGGAATTTACAAATGTACGGAAACGTACGAAGCCCGATATAGGGGTTTGACTTGTGTATTCAGATTTTGATTTTATTTGATTGACAACTTTGTTATTTACGAGATTACATAAAAGCCTATAATATGTCTCAAAATTGATATAAAAATTAGAACATAGAACCCCCCCCCGTTTATGTACTCTTGAGGCCCATAACGGTTTACTAATTAAAAAAAAAAAAAAACCCAAAATTTTTTTTTTTTTTTTTTTTTAAAAAAAAAGATATTGGATTTATTTTTAGGGGAGACAGGCTTTATTTCTGTTTAATGTATTGGTATAAAACCAGTTCTTCATTATCCATTGACAACTCAAATGTTGACTTTAAAAAAATCAAAACTTATGTCACCAACCTTCTGTTATATATTGAAGGACATTTGACTGCGCTTAGGTCAGATTCAACGCAGAACCGTGGTCAAAGTGTTTTGGTGAGTAACCATAGCCCCAGGCTTTCAGCGCTCACACCTTTATTTTAGGGGGACAGGTTTGGTACAGTATACCATTGACACCAAAGTTGACAAAACGTATGCCCCTCTTTGAGTCTTATTGTCATTAATTATGTTTTTAATCGACAGTACCCAAAGCTTTGAAGCTTCTCGTTCACAAAGTTATTTTCTCCGGGATAATATACTAAAACATAAAATGTAAAAGAAATTCTGTCAATGTGTGGTTTTGGGCGAAAATTGCTTTAACATAACAAAATGGCGGATGTGGAATTCATTGTAGCTTTGGTAGAACTTTTAACCACAAATGAATACCATACTGCTACGTTGTATAATTGATGCAGTTCTATCGAGATCAAAGTCAACATCCCTTTTAACAATGAGTATAGCAGCAACAGCAAGAAACATAATGGGCGCTTTGACATATAGAGCTATGGACTATGTAGATTTTGTTTTGCCATGCTATAGTGTTGACAATTCCAAGGCTTCTTACGCAGAGAGACATTTGACAAGTTAGTAAATATATACTGTACGAATCCATTTATGATGAAGAATGTCCCACATTAGAAAATCAGCACTGAAACCAAACTTTTAGTGAAAATAATAATTATATATTGCAACCCAGTGACGCTATAAAGCTATTGCGGATTTGTTTGGTATATACGAGACAACTGTGCAATGTAATGTGCATGACGTGTCACAACTTATTTCATCTCAGTTACTGCATACGGTCGTCAAGTGATCTTCAGAGATGCAAGGCTTTCCTGGTGTTACTGGAGCAATTGACGGAAGCCGTATTGCTATTATTACATATAAGGTAATTTCGGTAATATAAAAAATATGCCATGATCCAAACATAGTCAGTGTAACTTCTAGATAATGTTACATTTATGCAGCTTATGCCATTATGATACTTTAATAATAAAACATTATGAGATGGAACATAATAGGAACTGTTGCGTTCATCGGATGTCCTAATCGAGAACGCCCATGTTATGTCTAAAAATAGATGTCTGTGACAGCTGTTGAATGAGTGTCCACAAGAGGGCGCCAGTTCAAGTAACCAGCTTTAATAGTCAGTTAAGCAGCTTAAACGTGACGGTTTTAGCACCCGTTTTTGTCCAGAGAAGATTAACTATATGTTCATTACGAAAAAAAGCGAAACGTCGACTTAAATTTATTACAACAGAAACGTATTAAGCTAATGGAAACTCATCCCGTAACTGTTTCATAGGGTCACATAAAAATATTTGGAAATGAAATTAGGTATAAGCCGTCTACCACATTTTTATGAATCAGTCGAGACTTTCGGTACAGATTTCTGTTGGAAAACAATGATGAAATGAAATTCGACTGATGAATTTTGTAGATAAAGTGTTATTATTGAATACAAGAGAGACAACTTATATTGAATAACTTTATATAATTGGAAGATAATGAAATAAGACTTGGCATGTCAAATTACTTTAAGGACTTGGAGAAATACATAACTCAATGCTGTATACGTAAAGTAATCTGCACACTAACGTGAAAGAGTATAAGGATAATATTGTACTGTACACTGAAATAGAGCAAATGGATTGAATGAAATCGATATACCTTCTCAAATGGATCACACGTATATAACCATACATTTTTCAACATGAATATGGCTGTTTGCCCTACATACTTTCTCTCGCAGACGATAATAACATAAAACGTGATTAAAAGTCTTAAAGGGATCATAAAATATAGTTTATCTGTGATGTGCAAGGTTGAAATTCACAATAATGTTTAGTTTTGTTTTCTTGATTCAATTTAAGTAGATTTAGAAAGATCGATACGATGCGTTTAATGAAACTAAATGCAATGTAGTTGTGACCTCTTTTACATTAAAAATATTTACATCCATTATGATAAAGAGCGATGCATATGGCTCAAAAGAAAAATGTACAATGTACACTGTAGTTTCATTAACTATTTCATGAAGATTTTTTATTTCATCAAAGCTGGTTTTCTCATGTCACATTCCATATCGGCTCAAGAGAAACATGTAAACAGTCTAGTACATTGTGATACAAACACAAGAACATTTCAAGATAGCTTACGGTAAAATGTAACGTAATGGGTCTATTACATGTACAACATTTGCAAGTCAAGCTTAATGTAAAATTAAAATTTCTATTAACAAATGCTGTTTTAACACGCACTTATCCTAGACAATATATTCGGAAAACTCCGAGCTTGTAAGGTCATATATTATCTTATATCGTATACCTGTCATAAATAGTTAATCCTGATTGGCCGATAGCGCTCATGTGCCGGGTCTGCAAAAGTATGTGTAGACCTGGAAATGATATGAGATTTAAAGACGTCAATCGTGTTATATTTTCGTATGATTTTAACTACTCTTTGTGAGGTATACGATATAATAATGTTAGACTAATGTTTCGGTCAATACATAGTTTTGCGGACCTGTTAAAATGAGATTGACCTCGGACTTCGTCTTCTGTCAATATCACTTTTAACAGGTCCGTAAAACTATGTGTTGACCTCAAAATTAGTCTATAATTGTATAATATCACATGTGCTAAATGATACATTCGAAACAATGCTTACATTTTCTCGTACATTTTATAAATGTTTAAGCTTATGACGTACATTCTTAACGTATAAATATCCACAAATTTTAAAGCAACACACGACCCAAACAGTTTCTAATTAATGCCATCTTCTCCACGTAAATTTTCAGTACACTCGGAATGATCCGATTTCTTTTAACAAATTAAACTCAGACTATGTTAACCCTCTACATCTGCCTAGTGTATGTCTCGCAAAAGCTTCTTATTTGATTAATAGCAATGTAATCGTATTGTTCCTGTGTGTAAAGAAAATAGTTTGTAGTGCAATGGCATGTTTCGTACGAGATGAATAAAACACGCCCTTGACAATTGTAACTTTAATTCATAATTGCTCCTTCGTCTTTCACAAAAAACCGTGAATTGATTTAGTTAACAAACAACCGTTGTCTATGAAAAATACATCAACGAAATTAGAAAACAGCCTTATGGAATGCTGTATGAAAACCTAATTCAAGGGGAAACAGTATGCATGAAATGAAGTGAAAGTCTTCAGGGTTAATCAATAAACATACAGTTTGAAACTACAAACAATAATGTACCCTTCATGTCTCATAAATTGTACAAAATGTATAAAAGTGAATGCTTCTATCAGCGTTCAAAACAATTTATGTCTGATAAAGAGGAATTAAAATTAAATGATATACGAACAAAATTAATGTTGTTTGACTGCTGACAGCATTTTCCATTTGGAAATGTCATGTCTGTGTATTATGGACAAGGAATTGTTATACTTCGATTCTTCATCGGAAAGCTCAATTCTTTATCTTCCGTTTGCTCCATCTAGGTGATGTTATCGTCAAACTAATACAATCCCTTTCAAGACACATATCCGTATCAAAACTTCTTTTTGCTAAAACAAACTCATAGCAAATGCGGACTTTTAAACCGGCATTTTCATTGCAAACTTATAACATTCATAATCACTACCATAGTCCATGCATTCATGAAGGTTTGTGAACAGTAAAGTTGACATTTTACTCGTTTTGATTTTACACGCTTATCAGATATTTCCTTATAGTGTGGAGATGTCAATAACTTTAATGCGTTAAAAAAACCTAATGTACGTATAAAGTTTGAGATATCAAATTGTTTTTCAGGCTCGAATGTATAATATTCTTACTCAGATTTTTATTTAAGTATGATGGCATACATTTTGCGTAACTGATATGATTAAAATTTGTGGAACTAAAGTTTTGATAGTATTACAAAGAAATTGAATGAATAAACGACGCAAGTGTAAAGTCGTCAACTATACATAACTAAATCATGTAACAAAGGTTAAAAAGATTGGCCCGTCACAACAAAGCAATAGCTTTCACATATTTAGGCTATGAATTCCAACTTTACTCAATGCAGTTAACACTGGGTGACTGGGTTTTGACTGTTGAAAAGGAAGTAAAGTACTTTTCTTCAAATTTACATAATATACATTAGAAATTTTTCAAATGATGAAAGTTCTGTTTTTCAAATTCACGACGTCGACATTCGACACTGAAGCCAAGCAATATACATTTGAATATGTTTTGAATATACGCAGTTTTTAAAAAAAAATCTTTGGTACATTTAAACGCAGCTTGCTTTCCTTTGTTGATACCTAGGCAAGATACAATGTACCTACAAAGATCTTAATGATGCTTGCCTATAAAGATCAAAATTGTGTCCCGGGACAAAATCTCTTAAGATGTTTAGAGAGACGGTAATGCCATTGTTTACATACTTATCTCATGACATTTGATTTATAAGCTTTATAAGCTTGTATTTGTGGATGAGACCTCGGCATGCCCCCCACCATACCTATACCCATCAAAAGTGTTTTGTTTTTCTGTGTCCAAAACAGGAGAGATTTATCTGACTGCAATATATGATAGTATAATATGTATGGTACTTACAATATCTATGTATAGATGGTATTAAGGGGTAACGATCATTAATTAAATTATAAGAAATATATGTTTTGAAAGTCTCATAGTACATGTTACAATGTGTATCATATAATCTTACGCATTATTTAAGTAGGATGGCATCGTGGCACAATGATAATGCGTTTGTAATTCTGAATATATTTGAAACTTCAACGTGTTGTTAAGAACAAAACCATATATTAAGTATTCGTGTGCCACCTACTTGGTGTAAAGCGAGAAGTTTGTGTCCTAGATTATGATATAAGTTCATTCCGAAAACATGAGTCAGTCATTAATTTTTGTTTTCAGTTTGTCCCTTTCTATCATTTTCCTAATGTTAATGACATTTATCTGTTATCACTCTGAAAGAAAACTAGAGAATCAGCTGGATTACAGGCTCACCTGCCTTCTATGTTCATGGTAACTAAAATATATTAATGCTAAAAAAACCAAAAAAAACCCCAAAACTTTTATTCCCAAAAAAAAAAAAAACCATTTAAACCATCAATACTTTAATTGCTAAAAAGGAATCTATCTTAAAATTTAAAACATCAATACTTTGATTGCCAAAAGGGAATCTATCTCAAAATTTAAACCTTCAATACTTTAATGGCCAATAAGGAATCTATCTCAAAACTTCTTCTAGAAGTACAACCTATAGTACAACAAGATTGCTTTAAACTTTTATATCAATAGGGGGTCATTTATTTTATATTAAAAAAGAACAAAATCACGACAGCTACGGTGTAGTTGTGTTGAATCAAAGAGAGTCCCAATTTAAAAAAAAGCTGAAACAGAGTTAGTGACGAAGAAATTTAAGCCAGCGCCGAAGGATATAAATTGTAGGAGAAAAGGCATGTAATTATTCAATTGTAACATAATTAAAAAAGACGTGTTCGAGAGTTACAGCTAAGCATTTGCTAACACGTTCCTGAAAAGAAAAAACATTTGGACTGATTTTGCATTCTGAATATATTTGAAACTTCAACGTGTTTTCAACAACAAAAACCATGTTAGTCTTTAACATACTGTATTCGTCAAAGATTAGTTAATCCGTATTTATCTATATATAACAATTGGCATGCACCTACGTTGTGTAAAGCGCGAAGTTTGTTCTATTTCACGAAATATTGCTGGTAGAGAATTCTATTGGAAAACGATCATGATGAAAATCAAATTAGCATTTTGAATACTGAAATGAAAACGCAATTATAAATTGCCAATGTGCCTTTCTTATTGAATAACCTGATATCATAGGAATATAATTTAATAACTTTTAGAATGATAAATTAGTTATCAACTTAAAAAATACAAAAACCAGTTTAATACCAAAAACCAAACTTCTTGCATTCCGATTGTTTAATATCGAGTCGTGAACACAGTTGATGTATACGTCCTGATATGCATTCATATTTTCTTCCTCTTATTTGGGCACTCACGACCGCTGTTAAGTAAACAAATATGTCTGCTGGGGCTTTTAACCTCGTTTGACCAATTGTTGATTATTCTAAATTCAGTACATTTTTAAAGATAAGTTACCCTTGCTGATACATTTATATAACGTTGTTCTGAACAAAAAAATGTGGCAAATTTGAGGAGGAATTGCTTTTGCCATGGCAGATTTGCTAAATATGTACTAAAAACATGCTAAAGACAAGATTCAAACTATTTAGCTCAAAGTGCCAGGGTGAGCTTAAACCGTGTGTCGTTCGTCGTCAGTGTGTCGGTCCGTCCACCAAATCTTAAACCATTGGGCCAATGTTAATGAAACTTGGCAGTGAAGTTCCTTACAAGAAGCTGTATCAAACTGTTTATTGACCATGCAGAATCATGGTTACTATGGCAACGAATAGGAAAAGCTTTGATGTAAATATTGTTGACTGAGTTATTTGAATGATATGTTTTCAACTCATAAAATTATTTAGTGGTGTATCAAAAAAGTTTAAGATGTTTTGTTTGAAATGCTGTTTTTCAGGAAACACAACAACAAAAAAGATATAATAATATCACATATTCTAAATCATCCTGAGGTAATGGTCGGCACTTTCTGCTATTGCTGACCTAATATTATAGCCAGCGGTAGGCAGTTGGGCGATATAGGGCAATCCTGGCCCTCTTGTTACAATGTTCTTAAGAAATCAAATAATCTTCAATATGAACATGTCACATAATTATAATCTACGATAAGAGGTTCCACAGCCTCTATATCGAGGTTTTGATAACGTAATAAAAATACCGTTTCGATGCCCTCGTTAATTTGTAGGAACATGGTCTGAGCGATCATTACTTATCGCACTGGTAGTAGTAATTATAATGGCGTTAATGAAATACGTTTCCGGAGCAGGAAATATGGAAGAGAAAAACATCGAGAAACTCGATAAAATATAGGTATTGGATATAAGTATGTACAAATATATATGGCTCTCCTACGGAAATAGCAAATGCTGTATTGAACTTCAAAATGGCCAACATGATATACGTAAGATGCTTAAACACGTTGGATACTTTGGAAACGTGTAAGAAATATCTCTTACTACAATGTAACTATTCTTGCTATTGACAAATACATAGTGAATAAATTGCACGTAAAATAATGGGTTAAGATTAAGTATAGAACTGAACACCATAAGAAAGAGTACAAATTTAGGAATATTGATATAAGCGTTAGGAGTTTCATTTTTTAGTCTAACAGTAAGTACAAATTTCAGCTCGCAATGAGATTCTAAACTTCACACTTGTTCCACCAAGTTGAAACCTAAGTTATAAATGAGCTGGGCTATGCAAAGACGATTTCTTTATCTTTTAATATGACAGACCGGAAAAAAACTGGACATATCAGTTAAAGTCTAAGAGAAACTATTTAATATTAATTTTGATGCGTCGACACTTGTACATGTTGTATTGTGATGTAATATAACTTTCTTATTAACTAACTTTTAAGTGAATTTATATCACGGATTGATTAATTGCGTATGCGTTACCATGGTTCAAACACGTGTTAATGGTCATACCTTGCAATACTTGCGATTAATTCGGCTGTTAGGGAAGCCATTTAGCTCTTGTTTAGCTTACGAAATGATTTACAAAAGGACAGTTATGCTCTTATATAGTTCGTTTGTTCATTTTTTTTATTGTTGTTTACGTCATAATTTTTTTATGGAAAATATAATAGCCTTAGTATGATATTTCAAAAATGATCTGTTCAAAACCTATTTATATCAAACCCTGATATTAAATGAACTTCAACATAGCCTTCTGCCAAAATAATTAGACTCATACAGCAATAACAAAATGTTACATTATGTCTCAGATATGGTTTAAAGTTTGTTAAGTCAGAATAATCGTGATGTAACCGCCCTTGAATGTCCATCAGTCATCCTTGATTTATACGTAAGAATGCTCAATCAAACAGATAAATGTTGGAAAGAAAACTCATTTAGAAATGATTTGCAACTTCGCTTTAACGACCTTCTTTTACATGACATATTGCATAATTAAGAATGGATTAAACATTTGGCCGCAGTTTTATTTTACATTGAACTATAACAAATCTCTTTTTTACAACTTATAATATAAGTGAATACTCTAAAGCAATTATTACATTACCTTGTATATAGAAATTGTGTTTATCAGTCGATTTATTGAATGAGGAACAATCTAAATGAAACACATAGTATTACATCAATATATTTTAAGGCACCGTTCACGTATCTATTTTTCCAAAACGTTTATTTCATTATTGTACACTTGGAAAGATCGATCTTCTTTGAAAGATATTAACGCAGTCTATGTTTACCCTCTAAATATGTCAAGCGCCTGTCACGAAAGCCTCTTATCTGATTAATCCGATTGTTTCTATGCTTAATGAAATGTTTTCTTACATGATGTAGTACTACATAGGCTTTTGATGAATGTACTTTTATTCCTAACAGAGTTAAACAGACCGGAATGTTTCACAAATATTTCACCAGCTCTGCGTGTGAACCAAGTCATACCACCAGAATTTGTAAAACGACCTCATGGAAACCTTACAAATAGTACTCAAATAAAAATGAAAATCAGTAAACGTGAAGACAATGAAACAGTGGGTCAAATGTTACACTAACATAATTAATGCTTGTTCCATTTGGAAACACATTCGTGTATCTTTTCAAACCAAAATGTATACTGAACTGTCCTTTACATAATATTAAATCAGCTCTTTCTTCACTGTTCAAAAACTGTTAATTCATGACAATAATCTATTGCAAACATCAAGTTACGCAAAATCGGCATACGTCACGTCATTCGGCGGCACGTTGTCCTTGGATAAGCGTGCTGTATTAAATCGATAAATAAAATACAATTTTTTCGCTATATGTTTATACAGAAAACACAGCCACTCGAGTCAGAATTGAAATGTATTTGTAGAAACTGGCGTTTTTTGTCGGAACTACATGTAAAGAAATCAGGAATAACATTATGAAAATAAAAAGTTAATACATTGTAACTGTAGAAACTGTACATTGCAATTATATCTGAGTTACAAAGTTTAGTATCTTGCGATCAGCAATGTGCTAAAAAGCGTGAACAGGCCTTCTTCTTGTTTAAAGAATATATTCTACTCTTTTATCCTGCCATAAATATGATTCATATTGTATAACCCTTCAGTTTGTCACACGGTAGTATCACTAAGACATCATCGTCAAACAGTCGACAAACAATTCTTTTTGAAAAAAAAAAAAAAATAAAAAAAAACAAAAACCAAAAAGTCTCTGAATTTATCCCCAATTCTTACACGAGTACAGGACACAAAGGCATTTAATTGATGGATACGTTTCTGCAGAAATGAAAGATTATCTTTATTAGTTCTGTAAGGTCATTACAATATTAGACCACCTCTTGGACCAGTTCCGCTAAACTTCCTTTTAGTAGAAACAAAATGCGATGCCCCATTTCTGTGGTTCCATTTTTAAAGAATTTCTAACATGTCAATCATTTGTAAAACACTAAGGAAAAATAAGAGTTCGTGGAAGAATGTTAAATTATTCTAAGTATTCAACAAATGTACAATCAATCGGTGTACATCAAAAGCTCGAAATAATTCTTGATACAGTCTTATTTTATAATGATCCGACTGATAGCCTTGACGTATCTGTTTGTTGACTCCGGATACCAGATAAAATTCATAAATTTAACACTAATTATCCTTTAAAATACACGGTGTTTGGACAAAATGAGAAAAGGGACTTAGAAAAAGGACTTAAGGTAGTGGATGTGTAATGAGTACTTCCTGTTTAAGGATCATTTGGAATACTTTGGATTTTATAGCTGTACCTATTTTGTACTGTGGCGCAGTGGTTAGAGCGTCTGCTTTGAGATCAAGAGGTCCTGAGTTCACCCCATCCCCCGAAGCCGCCAAAACTTTTTTTCGTTATTTTTTCTTTTTCAGTTATCAAATTGAATAACATGAAAAATTAAGCCATTTTAGAAGATTTGAAAACTGTATCTTAATTTTCCCTTTGATTTTATCAAGCTGTACAGATACTTGAAAATACAAAATTGACCGTGCTCATTTTTTAAAAGTTGAATATCTCAAAAAGTGACGGTAAAACATTTTAATTTTTTTCTTATATTTCAATTCATATACTACTTATAAAAGTTTTATAATCAATAGTATGGCCCTGCTCCGAATCTTTTGCTACAGTCGTGTATATGTACATGTGTGATATGTCGCATGGCAAAATAGGCAAATTGTATACCCTAGTTTTTTTTGCATTATTGCACATTTTTGGTAACACATGTTAAGCTTGTAGAATTATAATTCATGTTCTAAAACTACATTGTAATTCTACACCTCATTGCTTCCATTCCTTCCCTTTGAACCTGGATTTTTTTAAAAATGTAAATAGATACTTGCAAACATACCTGTTTTAACTTTTATGGTCCTTTTTAATATGGTCAGTATTTCTCAAGTGGGGGTAGGGGGCAAAAAACGGAATTAATTTTTAATTAAACGGTGAAATGTCTTTAAATTTTGCACCTTGTCGGTTAACGTGTGATCATATAAATTTATTTAATGTGTTTTGGAATAGTGTCCATTAGACCCCCACTACCTGAATGTACATTCCAAGTAATATTAAAACATGAGACGTGTTTTTCAACTCAGCAAACTTATAAGGCTAAAAGAAACTCCAATTAATTTGTCAAACGCCTCCTTAAGTATTTGCAAGAGTCATGTGTTAATGAACTTGTAAATGAAAGGAATAAACACTTTAGCACGGAGTTTTATTCTTTTTAGAGAGTATATTACGACAGACTACTGTTGGACAACAATGACGAAGGTTGCATTTTTGATGCTGAAAATGAAGTACAAACTGTTTATATCATTTCGGCATGTAAAGAAGCATGCAATACGTTACGCAAGTGTAACCAAATCTTACAGAGATATGAATGAACAATATCCGTTTGTTTCATTCAACTACGGAATCCCGTTCGTGCCACACTACTTGTCGCCCTTTGCTACACGCGACAATGCGATAATTATCGCGTTGTCGCCCTTCTCCAAACTTTTATAATATACGAGGTTTGCAACCCTCGCGAGGTTTTTATGGCGATAATTATCGTCTTAATTCTCGCATATGTTTCTTAATTCTCGCATCGGGAAACTGAAATCACCCGTCGATCACGATTTCACAATGCGAGAATTAGTAAAACCTCGCTTTGTCGCGTTGTCGCCTGGGATAAAATTTCCGGAATAAAGTATCGTAATGGTTTTGTCCTTGGTGATAGTGTATGAATACCGTGCAAAACGCGAGACACGACAATGCGACAAAGCGAGTTTTACTAATTCTCGCCTTGTGAAATCAACCATCAATGGGAATTTCAATTTGCTGATGCGAGAATTAAGAAAACATATGCGAGAATTAAGACGATAATTATCGCCCCTAAAACCTCGCGAGGGTTGTTAAATCTCGTATGTATATAACGTTTGGAGAAGGGCGACAACGCGTTTTCGCTTGTCGCGTGAAGCAAAGGCGACAAGTAGTGTGGCACGAACGGGATTCCGTATTCAACAGACTAGATACATCTACTTATCATTGAATAATCTCACGAAAAAAATAAATAATTGGAAGCGAATTATTCACATGTAGCTTCGAGAAAATATGACTATGTTTCATTGTTTTCATTCTTTTTCAATATCTATGTATATATTTCTATTGTTAGTATTATGTTAAAACAACTGTCATTTCATAACAATTATTATTACTATACTTTTAAAGGGGCAGTCCCTATATCTAGCAGATTATATTCTCGAAACATAGATTATGTGTTCAATGAACGTAAACTGATACATAAATACAATTTCAAAGAAGAACTTACGGCGAAAAATGCCTCATTTTACCACAATTAATCAATATAGAGGCTTTCTGTAATAAATCGCATCCACCCATTAATTGTACAACAACAACTCTACATAGATTATTGAATGGTTTACGGTACTGCAATATATTTTAAACCGCTAATTTTATCGATAATGACTTGGAATGCATAGCTGAAACTTTTAGGTTAAGTTACAATACTTCCAAAGTTTCTATTATTTATGTTTTGGAGGTTATTTAGTTTGACATCAGTTATAGGGGATGTCCCTTTAATATAGATATCAGTAGAACAGCAGGACTAGCAATAGTGCATAGTAGTCATAGTAATTGTTGTTGTTGTAGTATAAGCATAATTTGTAGTTTAAGTAATAAATGATGTTGTTGGTGCTTTTCTGGGTAATGTTAAAGTAGTATTTTTACTGTTTCATGCTGTTTTTGTAAAATACCTTCAAATGTAATGGATTAGACAGTCATACGCTTTCTTGTTAAGCATGTGCCGAATTAAGGAGTAATTAAATTTACATGCAGTTTTAACATTTAAGATATACCTTGTATACCAGAAACTTCAGCAATCTCTGGACTGACGAGCAGGATTTTGCGCGTATAGCTTGCGTAAAAACAACCAATTCTTTTGAAAATAATAATAATAAAGCATTCTCATATTCTAATTTGATGCATTTGTCCAATGAAACTTTCTTGTCGCCGTTTTCCGAAAGCGTTATTTCATTATAGAGCACTCAGAATGATCGATTTTCTTTTAAGGAATTAAACGCAGACGATGTTAAACATCAACATCTGTCAAGAGCTTGTCTCACGAAAGCTTCTTATGTGATTAATCAGATAGTAATCTCATTGTTTCTCTGCGTAGTGAAAATAGTCCGTCGTCCATTGACACGTTTCCTTACATGTTGTAGTAAATAGGCTACTGATGAATGTAACTTTAATTCTTGACAGACCGGGATTCCTCGTATATCTTTCACAAAGACTGCGTATTGATTCCGTTAAGAAACAACTAGAGACTATACAAAATACATCACCGAAAATCGGAAATATTATCTTCGAATACTGCATGAATACGCCAGTCAAAAGGAAAATCTGTAAACATATATTAAGCAAGTAGAACTGTTACTGTAACACTCGGTTAGATTTTAAACAACATTTATCACCGTTCAGTGTGCCAATGCAGATTTGTTACGTTTAGCAAAAATGTACCATAAATGGCCGTTATTTTGTATGAAAATTATTTGTCTCGTCAGCCTTTAAAGCATTTAAATAATTAAATAAATAAGTGTAGTATGAGGAAAGGCTTTCTGAATCTTCTTCTGACAGTTCTTAGTTTGAAAATTACATGTTTTTTTTTAAATCTCAAACAAGTAAATTTCACCGATTATGTCTAAGAAGCAGGTTTATAATTATTTTAATGGTAACTAATGATTTGTGGCATTATAGATTATTCACTTGAAATCCAAAATGTAGCAAAACGTTCATACAAAAGCTTCAGACGCGACGTAATGAAACGCTTCAGAATCTGTAAATAGAGACAAATATATACAGTTTTTGAATTCAAAAATGTGTCATGCCGCGCTTGTCATCACTTTCCCAATTGTTGAAAGAGAAGGTATGGTATTGTACTACATAAGGCAGACAATGAAGCTTCGAAATTTGCAGCCGCTGGACTATTATGCGTCCTTGTACGTTATTGCACCTCTCTTTATCGATAGTCCGATTTTTTTGTACGTTTGGTTTCAATATCAGCCAATCAGCCAGAAAATCTCAATATTGCATTGTCGTCGTTTAGTGTTCACTTGAAATACGGCACAACAGCTTTGACAGTTGACTGGCGGTAAAGTTATACATATGCTTTACTGTATAATAACATGTTTATTATGACATCTAGCCATAGGCTTTAATTCAAAAGCTGATAAAATTGTTTACAAATAAACTAGAATTCAAAAGTAATAGAGAAATATATAAACATGTACAAGTTTCATTTTTATTCAAAAACTGTACATACATTTCCAACAAAACTCAGTACATCATTGAAGTTTTAAGTTGAATAGTATGTCATCGCAGTCATATGATGTGGTTATTCATGATATACCTATTCATGGTCCTAACGTAGAAAAAGTAAACGTAGTGATATCTTCAATAACTACCGCACTGAGTAAGTATCCCGCATTTGTCACTCAGCATATTCTGCATTAAATATTCTCGGAGCGTCTAAATCAAGTGGTAAATACCAAAAATATGAAATTTAGTAGCATGGTCTGATGAATATAGTAGGCGATATAACTTAATTAGGCCATAGCTTTTGTAGCTGTTTCTTGTTACAATCCCAACAAATTCCCAGAATGTTGTCAAAGAATAAACGGTGTATCATTATCACATTAATAATAAAGTGTATTTTAAGTTGCAGAGATTCGCCACTCCTCGCAGAAGAGTATAAAATTCATGTATTCTTCTAGCAAACATAAATCACGTGAGGTAAATGGAAAATGACTCTATATTGCGATTGTTCTTTTTACCCTGTAGTGTTAAGCTGAAGTAAACAACTTTTTGAAACAATTTACACTGAAGCTCGTATTTTCAACAGACTAAGTAGTCAAATAGTCTTTTCCGGAAATGATTAGATCTAACTATTATATTCTTGTGCTGCAAAAGTAAATTAAATATTGGTTCCTGACAAGGCTTTCTTTCGTAAATTGGAGTTTCAACCGTATTTCGATCATTTTTAAGCGGGCAATTTCCCTAACCATCATTCCTGGGAAGGATAAATTTTGAAACCATAGTCTCCATGAGAAAATGCCAATTTTCTCACATATAGAGACATGTTCGGTAGCAGGGCCACTTGGTCTAGAACTTCCCGCATGAAAGTGCCATATTATTTACAGACATATCTTTAGCATACCAGACAGGATCACTAGGTATCATAAGATAACCTCTTTGTTGTTCAGATACCATAAAGTAGTGTTCTGTTGATTTTCGTGGAGCAAGAAAATGCATAAGATACGGAATTATACACATTTCAGTCAAATTTAATACTCTACACTTATTTAAAGTTATTTCAACTGCAATTCCACATCATTCCAGAGATCTTCAAATATCTGAGAGCAATGAAATCGTTACCATTGTACGTAATGTAAAGGTCTAGAAAATAATTAAGTTAATGGAATTTAAAATCCCATGATCACTTTGGACGTCGAATTACTTGTCGCTCTTATTCTACAAATAACGATTTCTAACCGGCACTCCAAACGTCCGGATGTGCCAATATAATGTTGGTATCATTGTCTTGGATAGACTTAATTATGTAAGTATAACATGTACATTGACACGATTAGAACAAAATATTTCATGTATCACAGTAAAACAAACTATTTTATAAGTGACACATAATAAATTATA
This sequence comes from Saxidomus purpurata, assembly GCA_022818135.1. Taxonomy (NCBI): domain Eukaryota; kingdom Metazoa; phylum Mollusca; class Bivalvia; order Venerida; family Veneridae; genus Saxidomus; species Saxidomus purpurata. The sequence goes on from JAFMSR010000015.1 coordinate 30,778,157, forward strand.
AAATTATAGTATACAATGGCTTAATCAAGATGATACATAATGAGCCACGCTAAATATTTTTTTTTAATACTTTCCCACTCCAAAATATAAAAAAGTTGCAAGATTACTATGGAATAATTAGTTTGACTTCGAACTTAATAAAACTTCGACAAAACTTTAGCTTCTGCTACCTAAGATTTATCAACGCCTTTATAGAAATAAGGACGAAATAATGTCAACTTCTATTATTTTATTTCTCAGCACTTAATTCCAAAGATTTCAACTGCTATACCACTGCGTTTCAAAGGTCTTAAGGAAATGACATTATTATAACTAACACGTACTGCTGCAAAGATAATAAATTCAATTAAAATCTTAATTCTCAAAATCTAACGTTACGAAAACGAAAATGATCGATCCGTCTTTGTTACAGAGAAAATGGTCCAACACGAACCTAATATGGTATTTAGTACAAAAAAGGTTTGGTCAAAAAATCCTTCGGTCTTGTTCAATAACACATTATTGTAAAGTAAGCTTAGATATGCGTCCAGCAAAAACGATCCTTGTTATAAGTATTATACGAGTTTTTCTGTCTCTAATTGGTAGGTGTAATGTCTGCATTACACTCTTAGGCTCGTCTCATTTTAGTTATCTCCCTTCATATTGTTTCAATATTTAAACAGTTATGGCGTGTATGCCGGTATTTCACAGTTATAGGACTCAAAGAACGTATGGTGTGAGAAAAAGATCTTTTTTTTTTTTTCCTCGCATCTAGTTGTGTTATTGTTTGCTAACCACTCTATCACCTCTCGGTTGTTTTTGTTCTGAGTTCCTCTTTCTCAATGTTTTGTTTTTCAGGGGGTATCCACCGTTTCAAATGTTTCCTCCCTTAATTCTGAAACCTAATATTACTAGAAGCTTCTGGTTTAAATAATTGTTTGGATTTTACCCACAAATAACATTTGGACTAAGTATGCACTCCGGATTCTGCTGGAAACTTGTCTTGTTTTTAACAACATAAATCGTATTAAGCTAATGGAAACCTCCAGTTATTCGTCAAACGAATAAAGGTCACGTGATATTATATTTGTAAATAAAATGGGGTAATAGTCTAACAGAGAATATGTGATTATTTCAATGTGTCAAGGGAGACTACCGGCAGAGGTATCTGTTGGGAAACAACGTTTGAAATCAAATAAGCATTATCAATGATGTAAATAAAATAAAATTATTAAATTCCAGAGTTTGATATTTGATATCATTGATATATGATTTAATAAAAACTAGGACGACAATAAAATGATTATTTATTATGCATTTAGATAGAAGTAATATACACTGCATAACCACGAAAACGTTTAATGGAAATGATGTCATATTGTTTACTAAAACGAAAAAAGAAAGTCTATAAAAACTATACAAATGTTCCCTATAAGAACAACCAAAACACTTCACATTCATCAAGTAGCAAGAAGTTAAAGATATGTTTTGAAATGATTATTTCACACGCCCGATATTCTGTCTTTTATAGAAAAAAAATAAACCATGATGTATTTCAGTGCCAGGGTAGTCTTCAAGAGACCATAATATTAAAACATTTTGTCTGTAATCTGTTATAACTATTGTCAAACTTAAAGAGCACTCCGAGAGAATGGATTTTCAAATCATATGACACAAATGTTCAGCACACGAGGACGACCTCAAAAGTCAAGGTCGCGCTTAGAGTTTATTGGTAATGGAATATTTAGCATACATTCGTGTACGGACTGCAACTCTGCAATGAAGGATCTTAAATAAACTTGGCACAAAAGTTCTGCACATGAAGACGTTGTGCCGCGTGCAAGACCTACAACACTTCCTCAAAGGTCAGAGATTTTAGAATCATGTTCATGCAACTCTGTTATTCAGTGAAAGAGTTTTAAATGAATTGGCAAAACTGTTAAGCATATGAAGACGGATGGTGAGTGAAACTACCGGTTCTATACATTGAAGGATAATGTAACAAACTGTGAAACATCAAATTTGGGTCATCCGTCACTAATGATCGATATATGTTGGTTTACAGTCGACATCGTTCATACGATCATTAATAATTGTTGTTGTTTTTTTGACACATTTTGAAGCAATTACTGAATAAACTCATGGGTATGTACATCAATTAGGTCTAACGTTCATGCGACACGTTTTTTGCTAATTGATTGCACCAGGTTAAGAAACTTGCTATAGTTTCATTCTCCCCGAAATACTTTAATTCACTATAGAACACTCAGGGCGATCAATTTTCTTTTAAAGAATTAAACGCAGACGATATTTACCCGTTACATCTGTCAAGCGTTTGTCTCACGAAAGCTTCTTATGTGATTTATCAGATTGTAATCGTGTTGTTTTTTCGCGTAAAGAAAATAGTCCGTAGACCGTTGACATGTGTTCTTTTATGTTGTAGTAAGTAGGCTTTTGATGAATGTTACTTTAATTCCATATAAGTCGGAAAGGCAAGTCATGAGTATTGATCCCGATTAGATTCAAGAAACGTGCATATAAAATACATAATTGACAATTTTGGAAACCGCACAAATACTCAAGTGTACATATATCGGTCACAACACAGTCAGGTGAAATGTTCCCGACTTTTCAGACGATCAGCAAAACCAATGATCTAGTCATGCAAGGGTCCAGGTCACATCTTAAGGTCAAAAGTTTGAATCTCGAACAAAATTAATTTTAAATTAAACGGTGAAATGTCTTCAAATTTTGCACACTAGTCATTTAACAGTTGTTGATTATAAAAATATTGAGTTTAATGTGTTTTTGAATAGTGTCCATTAGACCCCCACTACCTTAAAGAATTCCAGTACATTTTTAGAGTAAGACTGGATATCGAATATTTCTGTAGTCTCACGAGACCTTATAAAATTGTGAGTTATCTCTCAAGGTTTGACTTTTAATATAATTGTGCAAATAAATTCTGTTCCTGCATTCATTTAATTTTCAAGTGAACTGACTGTTTCTAACTAATTATTTATTACCTCAATCAAGTTAAGAATTCTCGATAGAATCGAAATATTTGCTGCATGTTAATTCAATAAATGTTATTGCAGAGCGATATTTTTCAAGACATACGGTTGATTCAGTTAACTGCAGAGCTGTAGTATGTAAATGAATACAATGGTTAAACCATCAGCTTTACAACTTGTAGTTATGATGATGCTTCAAACGTAAATGCCTTGAAAATATGTTACTCATACTGTCCTACCGCTGAAATTAGCCAGTGACGTAAACAAGTTTACAAATATTAATTAATACGATCATAGGAGCTCGAGGTCGGGATTATGCTTTTTCCGGCTTTGTTTTGTCTTTTTACATTTATTTAAGAACCAAGCTAACAAAATATGATCTTATTTTCCCCGGATCTTAACTTTCATATTTTACTGCTGAAGTACCCGGTAGACTGATAAAAGAAAAGGAGTGACATACGCCATGTTATCCAACACAAACTGCTAAGAGTTACGTCCCTCAAAAACTGGTTCTCCGTTTACCAATGTGACGCAACATGGAACCGGAACCTATACATGTAAACATAGTGTGTTAGCAATTTCAAAACCTGGCGGAACAGTATTTTTTTAATGAAGCAGTCATGGACTATTATCTTGTCATACCATTTGAACAAATTGAGCACACGGTCCATGAGTGTTTTAGAAAAAAAATGAATTTAAAAAAAAGGGACGTCACTCTTAGCAGTTTGTGTTGGATAACATAGCGGGTGTCACTCCTTTTCTTTTATCAGTCTACCGGGTACTTCAGCGGTAAAATATGAATGTTAAGATTCGGGGAAAATCAGATCATATTTTGTTAGCTTGGTTCTTAAATAAATGTAAAAAGACAAAACAAAGCCGGAAAAAGCATAATCCCGACCTCGAGCTCCTATGTAAATCGATATAAATAGCGCACGATAATGTTATTGTGATCGGGACATTTGGTACAAGATTGACAACATATCAAATAAGCATGATATTCCTAAACCCGTTATCTGAGTGCTATTGGTTCTTATTCAAAATCAAATACAGTGTGGCAGAAAACAAAGTAATAGTACAGTGATACATGTTGTATTTATTTTATAGATTTAAGTTTCTATTCCAATATCATCAATGGAAACGTGAAGAATGGAAATTAAACACTGTTTACAAAAACACACACTTGTTTCTAGCCTCACAAACACGAAAGGAGGTCAACAGGTCAAAGTCATCCAAGGTAAATGTTTTTTTCTTCAAATGTTTAGAAAATTGACCAAATTTCATCACTGCAGCTACACAGAAAGCAGTAAACAAATATGTCAGTTATGACCCAAGAGCAAATTAAAACAGTCACAGGAGGCCACTAGGCAATATAAATTGAATACTACATATAGTATCTAAAACTAGTATCTAAACTGTAGACCTTGCAATTATGGAGAAGATTTTTTAAAGCTTCCTATATATGTCTTTGTAAAATAATTACCTGGTGGCTATTTCTGGCTCAAATGACATAATTCGAACAATCGTAGTAATAAATAAAAAAGGTGATACTACATATTAAATATCTAACGGCTACAAACAACAGTTTTAGACAATAACATTTGCAAGGATTTTTTTTAAACCAGGGCACTTCAGGTTAACTTTACCATGTATATAACAGTGTTGTACTTTATTGTAGATTGCGCATGCAATGTTGAAGTATTTTTAAAGCTCAATATCTCGTCCAAACCGCGTAAAATACTAAGTACGACGTCCTCGTTGAAAATGTTTAGAGTTTATGACATTTCATTTATTAAACTTCCTTTCTGGTTGTCGGTAAAACTTACAGATGAAATCATGATCTCCGTAATATTTAATGATATTGCATGTTGTTTCATTTTTGAACACCATATTAAATTTATGTTCAGGAACGACTGTGAAGCCTTAATGAAAAACCTTCCAGAGTTGAACTAAAGTGCAACCGTTGTCATGGAGGAACAGCGAATACCTAAAATTCCAATAAAATTCCAGCGAATTCCGATCGACTTTTTTCCATTTCAGCAAGTGTCTCACGCCCTTTTGCTCTCACCAGTAATCACACAAGTTTTAACATTTATTTGAGTATTGTTCTTATTTCCGGACACAGAAATACAATGACATTAACCTGAATGAAAAATCTTCCAGAATTGAACTTAAGGGCAACCGGTGTCATGGAGGAACATCGAAGACTTAATTCATTTAAACACAACTATAAAAACATGCTATTAGACAAACAGACTTAAGCATTAAGTTTTCAATGTATTCATATACTGTTTTATTTTGCTTTCGTATTACATCATTTATGTCAGTTATTGGAATGTTTTCTTACAGTTACATTTGTGATACTATAGTGTACTTTCTACATGTAATAAATGTAAATAATAAGAATTTTACATCTTTAATTCAGGTCTGGAGTGTTTGTCGGGAGAAAATGAATAAGTTTGTATCTGACAAGTGTTTTTTAATTATGTGTCTATTTCTACTTGATAGTTTTGGTTTTGCTTTAATTTATTTTTAGTTTTATCAAAGGCCACATTGTAAATAAGAATTATGTCATTTGTTACATAACTTAATGTGTTATACCTTCGTAAAATAAAGAAATTATTATTATTATCATTATTATTATTATTATTATTATTATTATATAGAGAGAAGAAGGAATATTTCTGTTTAGTTACTGTGTTGAATGATATTGTTTTACTTATCCGTACTGATGGTATGACGGACGGTGGTGGCGTGATGCAGTAGACAAATTGAATGCCGTGTACTGCCGCCAGCAAATAAAATTTTGTTTGTATACATTTTGAACTTATTCATCTTTCAATTTTCATGATAGAGAAAAGAGAAATTCTGGATGACCCATTTTGTTCTTGCTCATGCAGACCTGGAAGAGATTTTGAAAATCACAGAGAAAGTTAATATATTTTATGCAAACACATTTCATTTACTTCCTTTTTCGGGGTTTATGTGTAAGTGCACAGCTTCTCTCACTCCATTACTTATATTAACATGCATGGTTTAAAAGAGTTATACTGCTGAATACCTCGTGTCTAAGTTCTGTTTAACCTTGGGGTTACAGTACAGAGAGATAAAACGATTCCTAAATTTTTCAGGCGACATTTAAAAAAAATTGTTAAAAAAAAAATTATATTATTGAAACGACATACAGATGGCTTTTACTTTTTCCCCTAGTGTTGCTTGTTCTCATCATTTGTCCTATGTATATAAGGTTTACTTGACATAGTCCCGGTAAGGATTTAAACCTCGCTTTTTCGTTTATGCATCTTACATGTGGACCTCTGACAATATATTTCGTATCAAAATATGTACGAGTACTGAAAGAATTAATGTTTTTCAGTTATTGATTCGATCGATTTTCTTTTTTTCTATTCGCTGTAGCTATCCATTGAATTACATCTGATTAAGTTGGACTGTTAGAAGTCAGGAGGATCGATTGAAGCCTGGATGTAGACCTTATCGTCAATACCCCGTTGTCCCAAAGGCCCGATTTGCAATATTGTAGTATCTACAAACTAACAATCCCTCAGACAAATAAATCACCCCAGACAATCAACAAAGCAACAGTAATTCAATTTATCTCGACATCTTGTCGGTCATGATTTTCATTATAAAGAAATTATTGGTTGCGGCATGCAGTATAGGAGTGACCTCAGAGTCACTTGACTTGATTTATACATCCCACATTAATCTTTCTTACATCTAGATTTATTACGACTGCAGAGCAATATATTCATAACGTATATCTTTTGAGATATATGCTATTATTCCTAAAGATATGTTGGTGAATTTCAAATCGGACGGTTTAATGCTTTATTCGACAGTCAGCTATAAGTTATTATTAAGTCAAATATGCATAGCGTGTTTTTTCTGCAAGCCATTCAGAGTGAATGAATATTCATTTATGTATTCTTATGAGTTATTATGACATTTATCATCGTCAGTATCCCTTTACATGTCTGGTGCCGACGTAAATTCAGCATTCCCTATTCATATATACATGTAATTGACCGGCGTCACGGGAAAAGTACAGGGGCTCGGCACATGTTCATGTTCTTCGGTAAGATTATGTGTACTAAAACAAGGAATCTAATTCATAACTAACCTGAACTATATATCTTGCCAGCCAATAAATGTTAGATGCAATTTTACAGAATACAGAAACGATGGGCTTGGTTAAATGGAAGTATTGCGCCAAAAGAAAATTCGCCAAGATACAAGACTTTAGTTATAAGTACATTGTATGCTAAACGTGTCTTTAGATAAACTCACAGAGAAGTTGTAGAAGCGTTCATTAAAAAACAAGAGGATGAAATCGATTAAGCCGCAGAATTGTGGAAGTCAGTAAATAGGAAAAGACTAAAACGGGTGTAAAATCATGGATTCAAAATTAATTTTAACGGGACTATTTTGAAGGATCTCACAGAAACTAATAGCGCGTGGAAAGCCCATTTCAATAATCTTTATTCACCAAGTTGTCTCTCCTCATTTGACGGAAACTACAGGGATATCATAGAAAGCAAATTATGCCATGTACTTGAAGATCCGTCAAAAAGTGATGGTCGTCAGCTTTGTCATTACAGAAGAAATGACCTTAAACGCACTTAAGACTTGCAAAATGCAAAAAGTATTTAATAAGAACTTAAATTATGGCGGTAAACTGTTTAGCCAGATTATATCAAAGCTTTAAATTATTATGAAAAGGGGAATAATTACAATCTTTTACAATGAGGTAACGAGAAAAGGACAGATCCTAATAGTTATCACGCTATCTCTCTTTGCTCCACTGTGCTGAAATTATACGAAAAGATCATACAAAATGGAAAATTTCACTCAACGCTTGATCAAGCACAGGGAGGATTCCAGAAAAATATAACTTGCTTAATGACTGTCTTTACGTTGCGAGAAAGTATTCATTATACTAGAAAAAAAACAGTTCTTAACTCTATTCTTGCATCCTGGATGCTAAGCAAGAGTTTGACCACACCTTGAATTCACTATTTCTATTGAAACTGATAAGATCTGGGACCGACGTGTTTCTGTTCAGAGCAATAAAAACATTTTTCGAAGACACTTACAGCTGTGTAAGAACCAATGGCTTTACATCGGATTGGTTCCCTATAAAACAAAGCACGCGACAAGGTCAATGCTGTAGCCCGTATCTCTGTCTGATATTCATTTACGATTTGATGAATCAAGTTGACTCTTTTCCTTTACAAAAAACCACGTTCTCTGCGGGTGCCCAACAGCAGCAGACGACATGTTTTTACTCTCGAACACTAAACGAGGACTAGATAACTTACTAGACATTTGTTACAAAAACTCACTAAAAACGCAACTATAACAATTCTTTGTTCAGTGCAAAGTAGTTGTGTTTAATGAAAATAAAACACATTGTAGGAGATGGCTCTTAGGACAAGACCTAACTGAAACCAATCAATACTTACACTTAGGAGTGACGTGTACTAAATCTCTCTCATTTGAAGAAAATGTGAAGTTGTGAAAAAATAATAAAAACTTATTTTAGCATTATACAGACTGTGGGATTAGTGAATATGGCTTCCATCCATTAACATTGAAAAAAGTTAATGAGTCTATCGTTCTGCCAAGGGCACTGTACGGAAGCGAGCCCGGTCGGCCAACTACTTCCGCTTGAGCGCGCACATAGACTGTGTATCAGGAAGATACCGAGCGTGCACAGATGCACGCGCACAGACATCGCATCAAGTAGTCTAGGAATGTTTCTAGATGAAAACTTTATTGATCAAAGAAAATTAGTTTTTATACCAGCTCTACTACACAAATACAAGATATTCTGTTCAACAAGAATTTTCATATAGACTGTATATGTTCATCTTAAATCCCGCAAAATCAAGGGGCTTTGTTCCAGATTATATATATATAATGCGTATTCTTAGAAAATATGGTCTAACATGTAAAACGTTTATACAAGAGTTCATGAAAAGTGGACAGTTTCCGGTGTCAAGTTACAACCTGGAAAAGAACTGTCAACGGTGCCATTTATAAAAAAGTAAAACATGGCTGGAACGCACGGGCGTTAAATGATGAAGGGTTAATGAACTTTCATATGATCCATTCAAAATAAGAACCATGCGCACTTTGGTATTTTTCGCAAAAATTCCTAGGCCTACAAAATCAGTGCCGTTCAACATTTAAGCTTTCATGTAATTTCTGTGGAAGAAAAGATAATAGCGTATGCTCAGAGTGTAATCTTGTAATACAAAGCAACGCGTTTCAGATTGTATTATTCTTCTGTCCGTCAAACAAATACCAACGCCTGCAAATGTGGTCTGACCTATATGGGAAATGGGAATTATGGGAAATGTTAGGTTCGACCAATTCTGTTCCGTAACATCTGATAAACAGTTGCTAGAAATGTTATGAGGGTTTTTTTTTGTCTGCTGACTTAACTGATGCTGAAAGAATATCATGTTTCATTGTATTTGTTAAAATCGTGCATAAAGTGGTGAGACTTTCGTAAACTATATTTAGTAAAACTATATAATATATAATTATACATTCTAACACGATCCGCAACTTTTCGTATATAGATATAGAGGGAAAGAAGCTATACATTATTTAACGATAAAATACGTCATGTTTTCCACGGGCTAAACGAGGGTAAAGAAGCGTCATCGGATTCCGTGCTTGTGTTTAGGGAATGTTGCTACGCGTCGAACATAGTTTGTAGTTTTTTCAAGACTATTTCGTGTTGAATCAAATAATAATGCATTCTGTTTTTTCGTTTAATAAAATACGTCAGTCATTCGGATGCGAAAAATTATCCTCGTGCGCCCGTGATTTAATCTCGCTCGACCCATTCCTGACTTATTTTATTAAAGATAAAAACCCTTTAATTAAATTATATGCCCTTTTTGTTCACATGTTCTTCATTTTGGAGGAAATAAAGATATATATACCTTGCGTGAGGTCCAGCAGTGAGTTATTGTTTCACCAAAATGCACGTAAAAGTATTCCAGTAAGTAAGATACCTTGTTTTTGACGTACTGTAGTGCACCGCGTCTATATGGAATGCTTTGTGGAAGGAGACAGCGATCATTTTTGTCAGTTTCTAAACAGATGTCTTTGAAATTGAACTCTTACCTAAAAGAAATCTGCTTTTATAAAGCCAATATCAAATAATTGCGTAAAGTATAATTCAATTTGGAAGGAGAAAATACAGGCTAATCTAAATCGTTTTTACGAAAACGGCATATCCCTTACATACACGATATCAGCTTATTTTCACTCATAATTCAGTCTCCGTGGCGTAGTGGATAAGTCCATAGCCTTATATTTTTACAAGTGGAAATCCCATTCAATCCCTAGTGTTTTTCTTTTTTTCTTGTTTTTTTTCTTAATAAATATCTTTCACCACCTTTAAAATGTGTTTCTGCAAAGATAAATAAACATTTCCATTCATATCAGACTAATAAGGATAATGAAAATGTAAAACAGAGCCTCGGAGAGCGGTGGTGTAGAGGTTAAGGTGTATGCCGCTTATCCGGAGGTTGCAGGTTCAAGTCCCACTTGGGTCACGACCATACCTCCTCATATGACACCAGTACTGGTTTTTCCAGGAAGCGGACTCGGGAGAAATACGGTAATGGCTGCATTATTACAGATCTGGTTAATATCTGAAAATCTACACTATAAAAATTGTCTACCATTCTTTACTACTATCTTAAGAATTGTATAAAGATAAAAACTATCAGAGTGGAGTTGGTGCCAATGCATAAAATTCTCATTTAGCATTAATTTTATCCTCTTTACCTTGTTTTTTTTTAACTTTAAAATCATATACATCACGATACATTGGTCTGGCTCATTAGTTGGTGGAAATCAAAGACTAAATTTGTTGTATACACAATTCATATGAAACAAAACCTATTTTCCCCTCAGAAATAACTAGCTGACAGAGCGAAAAAAAAAACGATTTTTTTTTTTATTAATAGAATTACAAACAGCTGGCAAATACTTGTGTGTGTGTGCGTGCGTGTGTGCGTGTGTGCGTAAGGGTGAGTTCAAGTGTGAGTGAGTCTTTCTACGGGTTCATACAATCTATAATTTAATGTATTTAATGAATTGAATTTGTGAATTGTGCTTGCATTATTCAACATGTATTATCTTTGATTTCGAGACGCAAATAAACGAGGTAAAAAAAAAAGTTGTTGTATATAATTGTAACTATTATATTACAAAATTATTTATCTGTTACCCGGGGAATTATGTGTTCTCGAGCTCGTAGGATGACAATCAAGGATAGATCACTACGACTTTGAAAAATAACAACAAAAAATCAAAGCACTGTTGGCGCTGAAGGCCTATATGTTATAGATGACTTGGTTCAAATTAACTCCGCATCATCTTTTGAACGAATTGTATTGAATCAATGGCTTCATTCCATGACATTCCTGTCTGGAAGGTACTTACTTGAATTATATATACATGTATTTCAAAAAGAAATCTATTTAAGGTGAATATAGTTGTAATCGTTCGAAAATAAGGTTTTCAGTGAAACAACATCATAAATTTGAAAATTAATCTAAAACTCTTATATCGGGATCCGTACGTTCCGTAAATATCCGACCTTTTCCGTGATATACATAAGAATAATCATGATTATCTTACGTAAACAGCGGAAGTTGACAGTAAAGAATCATGGATGAGAGGGAACCAAGACACATTGCAGTGACAAACGCCCCATAGACCCGGCCACATACATGTACAAACGAGCTGGCACAAAAGCAAAAATCAAGATAAAAGGGAAAATGGAAGAAACCGACTTTATAATAGTGACATTTATTTAACATTGTGGATCGGTTCATTTGCGCTTGAACTTAATATGTTTTAAGTTTTTAAAAAAAATTTTTTTTTTTTAAAAAAAAAAAAATTTAAGTTAAAAAAAAAAAAAAAAAAATTTAAAATTTTTTTTTTTTTAAACACCAAAAAAATATATTTTTTTTAAAAAAAAAAAAAAAAATTTTTTTTTTTTTTTTAAAAAAAAAAAAAAAAAAAAAAAAAAAAAAAAAAAACCCCCCTTTTACATGAACTGTAATCATGATCTTGAGATTGTTGATAACAATTGTGGACTATGTGTAATGGTTTTTACGTAAATATTTTAGTTGTTTTCAGAACTGGTAAATTATTTTAGTTTTACAGGTAAGCTGCATTAAATATGTTCTCCACAAAACGACGTTGGGTCAATAACTAACTCACCACGTCATACCATAGAAAAACCTTGGGCATGCTATTGAGACTGCAGTTTTGCCCGTCATCATAGCTGTTGATGAAGTCAAGGTCGAGTTCAGAACTGTGTCATGTACGTAAAAAATAGGATATCGGTACAGATATTTTAGAAACATTTTGTACGCAAAAGAGATTGCAATTTTTACCCAATCACCATTGACTGAACTTGGTCAGAATGTTTGCCTTGATGAACCTTATGTTGCCATTCAAACTGAGTCACGTCAGGTGAAAGACTTTGTCACCGGGTCAGATATAAAATACCTGTGTATGCGTGTGACTACATTTTTATCAAAACGTCATGAATTTTGGTTAGAATGTCTTGGTGAAATCGATTGAGATCCAAACTTGGTCACGTAGGGTTAAAAACTAGGTCATCAGGACTTTTTGAATTTACGGTCATGAAATTTTAACTTTTTTTTTTTTCAAAATTGTCCTCGACTGACCTTGGTCATGACCTTTGACCTACTGTCTTGCCTTTTTAAGCAATGGTTCTCAGGTGAGTGATATAAGGCTATCATGACCGTCTTGCTTTTCGTCTTCACATATAATTCGTCTATAGTAGCGCATGTTTAGATATAACATCAACATGAACCGTGAAAACGTATAATTCCAACTTCAAAGTAGGAATCATCTTGAAGTTCGACAATTCTTTGCATAAATGATTGCCTATGTTTCAAGATCGAGTAAAATCAGCAATTTGAGTTTATTGTATATTGTCAAATACCTGGGAAACGAAATACTCATCACTCAAAATTGATCTTAGTCTACTTGACTGTATAATTGCTTCTAAAGTAGTGTAGTTTTGATTTTTATTTGCATCATGTACTATTTACAATACTTGCGTCATAGATGCCAGATATCAAATCGTTTCAGCAATGAATCGTTGTTTGATTTTGATCCTTAGATATCAGTCCTAAGACATAAGAAACAACAGAGGACGAAGTTAAAGATATAAAGGGTGTGATAGCTATTACATTTGCGGCGCAAAAAGGATTTGAAGAGCTATTATACATAATTGTAAATGTTTAAGGTTTTGCAACTCAAACTGTATGAACATTAATCGCTATCCCGCTTTGCAAATTTAATTGTAGGATGATTTGACCAGTATATATCTGCAGTAATCGCCTATCTCCGCTCCTGTTGAAACCAACTGTTCGCTTTATAACAATAGTATGACGTGCATTTCAGCGTTTTCTTTGCTTTGAAATAATGATAAATGTAAAACAAGTTTGTGTTCAAATGACTTTTGTAAATTTTTTGCCGACATAAAATAAAAAAAATGTAGCCTTTATTCTATCGATATAAAATACCTGTTACCACGAGCATACTATACAAATGAAACGAAGCAACTGTAAATGTGCCACGATGTGCAAAATTCAATATTAGGTTTTGTATAACCGGTACCGGTATGGTTTCACAACAGCCTTAGTAACGAAACAGATGTTGTAGATGTTAAAGAAGTGTTTCAAAGCTCCAAGCTCTGGTGTTTTGTTTTCGTTTTAAAATGACATCACACTTACAACTTTAAATTTGCTTTCCGGACATAGGGGTTCAATTGTTACATACACTTTTTAATCTTTTTAAATTATATTTTTTTCATCTATAATCATTTACACAGATATTTTACATACACCAAGGACACTCCCAAGAAAACTTCGCCGAGCAAACCCCATATCCCGTTCTTGACAAGTCTTTTACAACCCTATTTATACCGATACAGATTCTTTCTTTTGCTCCGCCGGGTCCACTATCCGGCTGCCCATTGAGAGCATAGAGGCATTTATGACACATTTTAAAGTTCAGTCCATCGCTGTTGGTGATCTTAATGTGCTCGTTGCTGATGTACACGGTGATTGTATTGACGTTATTGGCTACAGCGTTAACGATATGCATGAGACTGTTTATTGTTGGACACCTGTCACTTGGATAGACTGTGATGTTCGGGAAGAGGGCCTGTGCCTCCGCATCATTCACTTGATCGCCACTGTCACCCCCTAAATGCAAATATATTGAAAGCTCATATTCAATAAAACGTTTATTTGAATACAAGGTGCAAATTTCCGCAACCTTATTTTACATGTTTCGGTGTGTCTGTAATAATCAAACTGCAAGCATTGCTTCAAACTCTATTAAGTTCGTTCCAATCATGCCCCTGATTATCCTATTCACAAATTTGTGAAAAATGACAACATGAATAAAAGTCGCATCAGCTATCATAAGACATTCATTTAGTGTAAACGTAACTTACTAAAACAGTGTAAACAATTTCGGAATATATTCAGAAAAGGAAAAGGTGGCGTAGCATTCCTTCTGTACATCTTCAGTTCTTTATTCGAAATAGACATCTATCATTTTTGGCGATAGTAATTGTTTCAAAAGATACAAAATGATATCGTACCAGCCGTATGCCATGATCGAATGCGCATTTATGTTGTAAATATGCACAAATTCAACATATCCTGTGCAAATACGTTCAAAGTATATCTCATTGGAAAGAAAGAAACATTCATTAGCTACATTTGTTGTACAAGTATGCATTTCAGTATTACACATGCACTCACTGTAACCATTATTTGTCTCACTGTCACCAACGTTGAACAACCAGCCATTTCGTTTTGCATTTGAAAGTTGTAACTCCATTTTCAGCATACGTTTACCACAATATGGTGCCTCCAGACACCCAAAGCATCCAGTTGGATCTATTTTTTCAAAATCTACCTGTAATGATAGACGTCTATTCAGCTTTTAAACACCTATGTGAATCCCAAGATAAAATTTAAAGCTGTTCATTAACAGTTGCCGTTAACAAAATCAAGATTTCTCAAAAATGATATTATAAAGCATACAATGTTACATGTAAATAAATGGCTAGAATTAACAACACAACTAAAAATCTAAGTAACAATTTGAGTAAATATGTTGAAATGTTGGTAAGCTTGCTGCACTATAAGTTAATATTGGAATTTCGAACGAATTTGTAACGCTCTACAATTCGGAAGCGTTTAATCTAGAAAAAATACTTTAAACAATTTAAACTGGAACCTTCTTATTTGACGATTCGTTCTAAATTACATTTATTCTAGACAGTTCGAAGACATCTGCTTTGTTTACACACTAGCATCTACATTTCTTCACGAATCCAAATTATATTTAAAAGAAATATGTAATACTATAAGATCTCGGATGAATTTCGTTTTTTTGACATGATTGGATAAACATTTCAAGAGTTCTCTAATTAAACAAAACTTACAATATTTGACTATGTTTAAACTCTAACACCTTCAATTATGCACAACTCTTTATCCCATTTACACCTTATCTATATGACTATAAGTAATAGTCTTGATTTAACGAAACATTGAATATTAAGTTTTTTTCTTCTCACTAAATCCTGTTCATCTTTACATGAGCAACCACGAAATAGGCTTGCTCTGATTAATACATTTAGAGTTATGGCCCCTGATTTAATAAAGGATGCAGTATTTAACACCTACCTAATAGTCCATTTCTTCACGAATTCTAATCATATTTACAATAAACATGTGAAAAATATCGGCCAAGTTTTTCATGTGACCTTGTTGTGAACTATTGACCTACTTTCGTTCTATTAAAATTACAGGGAAGAAATTAAGACCAGTCTCAGACTAGTGAAAATATGGCTCATCTGAGATCAAAGCCAAGTCACTAGTTGGTGGATGATTTGAGCAATGTTTCTAGGGCGAGCGATCCAGGGTCATCATGGCCGTCTTGTTCAATAATTATTCCAAACTAATCTTTAAATCTGTTAATGTTTAAACGGAATTTCAAACAGCACACTATTTGATTATTACTTTTTGGATTTATAGCAGTTCGTAATTACAGTTAGACCTGTGTGACATTGGGGAAAAATGTTTCTTGCATACCAGATGGGGATATCTGCAGTTTTTACCAGTGCTGAAATAATAGTTTCTGTCATGAGCACGAGGTTCAGATTGAAATATCCGTCACCGAGGGTCACTGTTTTGGCGGGAACGAGGCTCTGCCGAGTTCCCGCAAAACAGTGACCCGAGGTGACGGATATTTCTATCTGAGCCAAATGTCTCATGATGGAAACTTTTTCTTGCATACTGTCTTGCACTTTAAAGTAGATTTGTAAATGAAAACTTATCAAAATCATGAAATATCATGAAAAACAAACGAATTTCCGACGTTGTGTTTGGGAAAGTGACGTCACAATGTTTATAACGTTACGTCATAAGTAATTCACGAGAGCCGTCAAGCATAGGAGGGGTGCCAGACCGGTTTTTCCGGCATGGGCAAAATCACCGGAAATGCCGATCTGATATGCAAGAAAATCTCATCTCATACCTGACCACTCCCCCGCCCGTGTAAGACGACTTACGTGAATTACTTATGACGTACCGTTATAAACAATGTGACGTCACTTTCCCAAACATAGCATCTAAAGAACGTTTGTTTTTTAAAATGCATCATTTCGATAAGTTTGTTTTTAAATATCTATTTCAAAGCGGAAGACGGTATGCAAGAAAAAGTTATTCCATTAGTACTTGGTTCGATGGAATATCCGTCACTTCGGAACGTTTCGCGGGAACTCGGCACAGCCTCGTTCCCGCCAAAACAGTTACCCGAAGTGACGGATATTTCCATCTGAACCTCGTGCTCATATAAGAAACTAATAATCTGTCTCCGGCCAGTAGTCTTCCTTCTTTTATAAAACAGTTTAAATAAAATCTCAGTGTTACAAGGTAACCAAATTCAGTTAAGAAACAAAAACAGTTTTTCGTCTTCCTGGTAAGACAGTCGATGCAGTGTGCTTTTTCTGCTGCGGTATGAGTTTTTAATCTTGATTGTGAATTAAATACTTTCGTTTGTGCGTTCCTTTTTGAGTAAACGTTACAGATATAATTCATACAAATTTTACCATAATGAGTGCGTTTGAACTACACGATTGCTTCTTGTCTCGGCCTTGACCTTTTTGAATTTGTATGACACTCAAACCATCAAGTTTTCCTATTGTGCTCTTTTTACCTTTTGAATAATAAAGCAGACAGGGGTTACACATTTTGTAAAAATGCATAAACAGAAAATAGATTAGAATATCACATACCGAGTCAATATCATATACTCATCAAATATAGACTTTGCAAACTAAGACTTTGATGTGATATGCACCGTTAAATGAAAATATTGGCCGAGGTGTAGTAGGAAGTTTTAGTAATAAAGTAGCTATCTGTTCTTATGGTTGCAGAAAAAAAATATTAATATGCTATCTCAGTGTAAGGAAATGGCATACAGAAACAGAAACTCACCTTTGGCATTATTCAGATTGACTGTTAGTTCTCCTCCAACGCAGCACGATGGAGTAGCTTTGTTACAAACCTTAGGTTTTTTGTAGGGTGGTTTCATAGTTGGTCCAAATCTAGGCAATTGTTCCTTTGTCTCTGCACCTGCGTGTGTAATGTTTCACTACATTTTAACTTCACATATTTGTCTTTTTTTAAATACACTGTTGTTATAAGACATGTTACCTAATACAAGCAACAAGTCATTGTCCAAAGTTAATACAGTCGATTAAATGCTGCAGGAAGTACTACATGTACCTACTAGCATACAAATGTACTACCTAGATCAGTTTATATGTTATATATAATTTAGATCATGTCTGCGAATTTTACGTGTTTATGGTAACTACTTATAGATACATGTGTAAAACAATAAACATACTTCCTTTTCCGGTTTTTCCTTTTGAAGCTCTGCTTTTTTCGGCACTACCTGTCTCTTTTGTACTTTTGCTCTTTTCTTTTGGAGGGAATAGAAGTTCCGTCTCGTTTTTCTGTGGTGGGGTGGCTGTTGGAGGTTTCTCTACCTCAGAAACTTTACTTGTCTTCTCGCTTTTTGGTGATTCTTTCGATTTCTTCATGCTCTTCTCCGTATCTGGGCTGGTCTTATCATCACTTGACTTTTCGGGCTTCTCTTTCTTCGACGTGTCAGACTTTTTCGACATAGATTTACGAGAAGAAGAACCGTTATCTGACTTCCTTGATCTGCTGCTTTTCGAATTTGTATTTTCTGATTTGTCAAATTTGGTGGTATCCCGGCTTGATGATTTTGTCTTGGACGTTTTTGAAGTTCTTGAGACCGGAGAGTGTTTGTTCGATTCTTTGCTTTTGACTTTTCCCGTCGACGTATCAGTATCTACGGAGGATTGTCCCATTCTGTGACTTTTGTTTTCAGATTCTTTAGAAACTTCTTTTGTTGATTCTGTATTGTTATGGGTGGTGTTTCGGCCGTACTTATTAAGTCCCCATTGCCATCCAGTCGTTCTGTTTGCTAATTTATCACGCCAGTCTTGCAATATGGATGTTCTGTTTGATAGTTTATCTTTCCAGTGCTGAAGAAGTCCATTTCCATGTTGAGTTCCAGAATTGTGATTTCCCCATAAATTGCCATGTCCAGATTGGCTCTTTTTCTGTGATGTTCTTGATTTTTCACTGGAGTCTGATCCACTTCGGTGGGGCCATTTAAACAAGTGATTGTCCGACTTGTGACTTTTAGATCCTTTTGATGACTTGTCACTTTTAGATCCGTTTGATGACTTGTCACTTTTAGATCCTTTTGATGACTTTTCATGTGATCTATCATCTGATCCAGACTTCAAAGATTTATGCCATATGGGTGTTTTGTTTGATAGTTTATCTTTCCAATGCTGAAGAAGTCCATTTCCATGCTGAGTTCCAGAATTATGGTTTCCCCATAAATTGCCATGTCCAGATTTACTCTTTTCTTGTGATGTTCTTGATTTTTCACTTGAGCCTGATCCACTTCGGTGGGGCCATTTAAACAAATTAAATTTCGTCTTGTCACTTTTAGATCCTTTTGATGACTTGTCACTTGAACTATCATCTGATCCAGACTTCGGATTCCAGTATTTTTGCGGCTGATCATTGTGTGATCCCCATATTGGCTTTTTGACATATCCTGCGTTATGTCCTTGATTAAGATTTGTCCCAAAAGTCTTATATGCTGGTTGATATTGTTTGTGATTAGAAAAGCCATTAAAACCCCATGTTGTTTCCACTGCATTCAACATAGCAAAACCAAGAGCTAGTTGGAGAAGCATGTTTCCGTATTCTATCGGCTACGAAACACAGATTAAGAATACTGTTAGAAAGAAAATTAAAGAACGAAATCATAAAAAATATACACATGTAATTATATCAAAAGAAATATACTTAACATGACATAGAGTCTGATAAAAATCAAAACCTTTTACATACTTGGATATTTGTACATTTTATTTCGTAATCAGCTGTTTACGAAACGTAATTATATGATTATAAAAATTATACATTTTACAATAGGGTGTTGTGTTGAAGGGCCTCCGTTATCGTTCATGAGTTAAAGCAAAATCTATATCGGTGTTTAGATCGGTACTTTATTCAAACCAAAGAATGCTGGTCAAATTAGAACTTATGTCTCAAACTTGATCAACCCAAATTTTTATAGTATCGTACATTTACAGATAATAAGATTTGTCCTCGCTTCGAGTAAGATTTTTATGCAAAAATCGTTGCTATAACTTGACAAAATTTCTTCAGAATAGGCGTAGAGCACCCGGAATTTAAAGCACTATCAACATGTACTATTATTTCCTCCCTTCTTAAGTGTGTTTGTAGGTTTTTGATTTTGATTCGGAAAAAATGGCTTTCGTTTTGGTATAAATGGACACCCCCCTATTTCTAGCAGAATGTGTTCAATGAACGTAGACTGATAAATAAACATAGTTTTTAACATGTGTCGAAAAATGCCCCAATTAATCAACATCTGTAATACATCTCTATCAACCCATTATTTGTACAACAAAACTACATAGATTATTGAATGGTTTACGGTAGTGCAATTTACATTTACATGTTAGGTATGTTTTTGCACAGATGCGTGGGGTATGGACTCGCCACCCAACCTAATACTGATCCCATATTGTACGGAACATATATAAATACAATATTCTATTCCTTCTATCACATCTCAGGGATAGTGTTTATGTCATTTCTAAAAATAGTAAACTATAGCCACCCGGCTACGCTGTTATACAATCGTGTAAAAAAGGTACCAGTCGTTTTCATAAGTTAGTCGGCACAGTCTAGTATGCTTCGTTGAGGGTTGACTATTAGCTTATACATACATACTAGTAGTTAAGACATCTTTGTATAGAAAACGTACACAGACGCATGCATATTTTTTTTAATGCCCCATAATGTCATTTTCCCGTTAATATTTTAAATCAAAAAAATTGAAGTTTTTTCACCTCATTGTAACTGGTGGGGTGCAATGTGTATATTTTCAAAACGTCATGTAATATAGTGATGTGGTTTATGCAAGTACAGAGTTTTTTCTCGATTTTAAATCCAACCTATCGATGCATTGAGGGGGTATTCATAAATGTTTTGCACTTTGAAACAAAACTATCCTTGATCACACAATCACCTTAAATATGCGAATCGAGTTTTCAGTTGATTCAAACTGTTTTATATATGTTCCTAAAACGCATTATTAGTTTGGGTGGCGGTCCATACCCCACCCATATGTTTTTGTACAAAGAAAGATTAATTTTGCCGGCAAAACATCTTTCTACAGTCTGTCCAATCCCAATCGGAAATTCAGCGTTGGCCTGGGAAAGGTAATATTTGACGACATAGCTAAAAATAAATACATGTTTGTTCATCTATGAAAAAGTCACCCTCCCAAATTAATTTTTTTCGATCGGTTCCGTTGTTTTCTTGTAATCCTCAAATAAAGTTTCTATATGGCAACTGCCAATTGTGTATTTTCGACTTCCTTTAAACTTGCATATGCTCATAAAAATGTTAATACTGCAATGTTAGCCTTTTCTCTTCCTCAGTAACCAGCACGCCGGTTTGAGTAACCAGAAAAAAAACCCGGCAGTGGCGGTCGATTTTTCATGACATCCCTAAAATCATGTAAAGACGTTGCAGTTTTGTTGATGAATGCGTTATCGTCATGTAAAAACTGACGTCGCTTTTTCTTGCATACCATCGGGATATCTGTACTTTTACAGTGCTTGAACATCTAATCTAACTCTCCCGTTCACCCTACATCCCCCATAGAGCCTCGTATCCGCCAAAAGAGTTACCCTCAATGACGGATATTTCGATGACCCGTGCATATTCGAAATTTCATCGAAAACTAACGGTTGAGTGGAACAGACTTAGTTTATTTAAGAACTAAACTTATAAATAGCATGCAAGCTAATCAAGGGAATATCGAACCCAAGTTATGTCAGTCGTTTCGTATTTTGTCCTCAACCTTCTGAAAACCTTTAAAACAATCGGAATAGAAATCATTGTGAAAAAAGGTAATTTTCATTAAATTGAAACTACTGTTTTTGTTATTTTAAAGGTTTGAAACTTAACTGACAATATAGTCTAGTAATGTGTTGCAGACAACTTTAGAATCAGTAACTTATTAGCATGAAATATTTAGAATATTTCAGGTAAACAAAACATGCTTGTCTTCCCATAATAATAATGTTTGGGAATACAACTGAATAACAGCAACTCTACATGGAAATGTTTGCACAAGAAAAAGAAAACAAATCATGAAGTTTTAATATCTTACCTGAACTTCAACAAAGCTCAATGGAAACAGAATGAAGCTCACGTCATATACAAAATTAAGTGAACCGTGACATACACGTTCCTCTCGGTTTTTATCCTTGTATTTTAGTATGCTTAGAATGTTGTCACGGTTCACTGAACGTCTTTTATTGTTCTGCATGAAAAATATACTGAAACAGCCAATCTCTTTCTCTGCACATGGTACATATAATACCTATTGTCAAATGAGTTAATTCCGGTAAAAGTGGTAATTAAGAAGGATTAGTACTTCGGCTTCATTTCACTGATCTTTGATGACACCAAGCCTGCCTACGTCATAATGTGAGTAATGCACTCAGTTAACGTGTACTTATTGTACGAGGGATTGGTGTGATCCTCAGAACAAAGTCGTTGTTTCCCTCGTTATTTCTTTGTCTGTGCAGCTGTATTAAGCTCGCTTATGACCGGAAGTTAGTAACCTTTCAACATGCCAATGAAATGATAAAATTAATAGAATGTATAATATGTTGGATTGACTTTAAGCCACCTTTTAATTGGATAAAACCGCACGAAAAACGTGAATAAGATACTCCTGCGTTTTCAGTTTTAATTTTAGTAAGAAAATAGTTCATATCTGTCAACATATTATGTTGTTACCTCTAATCTAATGTTAGTTATACTTTCTCGACCAGTGAATATTTTGAGTAACATATTTGATAAGAAAAACAAGGATAATTAAGATTGTTTTCCTGATGCACATGTTACGGCACGGATTTAATCACAATTGGGGAGAAAATGTATAGGCAGCCGCTTAGGTCAGTTGAGAGGGCATTTGCCCTGTAAGCGAAGTGTCCTGGGTTCGCGTCCCGCTCAGGGTGCGTTTTTTTTCAAAAGCTGTGACATTTCGTGCCTGCTTACTTAAAGACAAAAGTCCATAAATATTTTATTATATTTTGACTGTAAACAACAAAATAATTTCTCAGACAGTTTCTTTTAAATTTTAATCACGTGTCTTTAATTAATAGACTTTTGAATAGAATGATTTTGCGAATCACCACTAAATTTCAATTGAAAAAGAGTTGTCGATAAAATGCAATTGAAACTTTTTGTTTGGGAATGTGACGTCACATTTTTTATAACGTTACGTCACAAGTAATTCACGCGAGTCGTCTATGGGGTGTAAGATGAGATTTTCCAGCACTGGTAAAAACTGCAGATATCCCCATCTGGTATGCAAGAAAATCCCCCCCCCCCCCTCCCCCCATGTAAGACGACTCGCGAATTACTTGTGACGTAACGTTATAAACGATGTGACGTCACTTTCCCAAACACAGCATCCGAATAACGTTTAATTTTATATCAAAATGCATCATTACAACTGGTATTTTGTCCCACAGTTACAGTTCAGTGAAAGACCAACGTTGTACACAATTAAGAAAGTGTGATAAAAATGAAATAAAACTAC
The DNA here is from genome assembly GCA_022818135.1 of Saxidomus purpurata. Taxonomy (NCBI): domain Eukaryota; kingdom Metazoa; phylum Mollusca; class Bivalvia; order Venerida; family Veneridae; genus Saxidomus; species Saxidomus purpurata. The sequence continues at coordinate 30,801,535 of JAFMSR010000015.1, forward strand.
ACTGTGGGCTTCTAGGTAGTAATATCGTATAATGTCCTCCTTGGAACTTGTTGATTTAGCGGGAACAACGGGCTCAGTTTTTCTCTTCTTTAACAAACTGAAAGTCTTCCCCAAACACATTGCGAGGACTTATTTTTTCTAAAAAGAGGAAATGTATCTCCCACTTAACTGTGGGACACAGCTAAATATAGCGAAAACATACGTTCCGCGAAAAGCGCTTAAAAATAGACAACCGTAAAAGCGGGTACCGGGGTAAGGTCCCCACAATTACAGTAGGGTCCCCTCAATGAAGGTATTTGGATGAAAATATGTTGTCGCCACTTTTACAATTTTACCAGTCCTCTTTCTCTCTTTCAACATTGAGTCTTGAGTGAGTCCCAAGAGCGGTAAGTATCAGATGAAGGAACTTGTTTCGCAATCGAGAATAAATATATTAGTAATAGTCAATGAACCTATACCAAGTATATCTGATCACGTCAGTTGAACAAACTTTTAATAAAACTAGAAGGCAAGATGTGACTATTATGCTCACCCGGGTCCAGATATACAGGCATGGTCAGTATCTGCATAACTAGGGTATACAGATCTGAATCTGCTTATTATTTGGTATCAGTTTGACATCATTCTATAAATGCAATGTCAATTCACAAGTGCTCATAATGTTCCAATATATGGTTTGACCTGGTCACTCTGTCTTGACACCGTGTGACATAATTTCCACTCTGAGCGATCAAGACAAAATAAAGGATGAATTTTTGGCAACGTCTTACCCATGTAGCGTAATAAAACCTATACGAAAAATTATCAGAAAAAAGAAAAATCATGTAATTCCAACTGTATATGAAAAAGAAACTGAATGCAAACCACATAAACACAACAATCATAATAAATCCAGCCTATTCGGTGATATGTTTTTCTTGTTGTCATTTGTCAACCTTATGTTAGGCTAGAAGCATCGTATTTTTGCCTAATGCCGAATAAATGTTGTTGTTGTTTTTGTTGTTCTTGTATTTACATGTAACATACATATTGAATTAACTTTAATCATACAATGACTATACGTGTTTGTACATATAATTATATTGTTTACGGCAGACACACAAAACATGAATATATGTCATTGCAGTACTATGTAAAACATTCACCCAGTAAAATGAATTTTCTATAGTTTGTTATGCAGACACTACTTATAATGTCGTTTGAGAGACTTTATGTCTAAAACGTTTTCAAATTAATGTATATCATTCCATACTTTAAAGCTATAAATATGAAATTAAATCTTGGTATAATTTTGTCTTCGGTTTCCTTTGTAAATAAGAAAATTTATAATGCGAAAAGCAGACTGTGTAAATCATCGTGGCTAAACTTATTATTCCTAAAATCTAGGTAGTTTGGTACCAATTGTTCAATATCTTTTAAACACGCAATGCACATATGACCCATTCATAGTGTCACGTTTTGGCAGCCACGTTTAGCTACGTTAGGAAACGTGGCTACAAAGTGAGCAAACGTAAAACAACGTGGCTAAAACGTGTTCAAACGCGGCGTAAACGTAGTACAACGTAGTAGAACATAGCGCGTTCCGCCGGTTGAAACGTTCTGTTGCGTTTGTTGACACGTTGTGCTGCGCTATGCTACGTTGTGGTCTCGTGGCTCCCACGTTCCTCGTACCACGCTATGCCACTCTGTGTCCCGCTATGATACGTTGTAACACGTAGTACTACAGTATAAGCTGCGTCATGCTACCGTCTTCTACGGTGCTCTACGCTGTACGACGTTGTGCTACGTTTCTGTTATGTTGTTGTACGTTTTGATACGTTGTGGTACGCTATATATGATACGCTCTGCCGCGTCAAGGATGTCAGATGCCATCTGCCAGACACCCCATATATATACCCCTCCATCTAGGACCTCAAATCATTTGTGTTCTTGCTTAAGCCCAAGTGTTGAACCTATACCATGGATCTCCAGCTGGCGAATGCTGCCCTTTCCCTGGACCAAAATATCTTAGGGTGATCTATATTCAGTATTTTATGATAAACAAATATAATTGTTTTTTAAATTTCATTTGTGTCTCTGTTTTATTTTCCTATCCCCGGCGTAATTGACTTATAAAGTATTTAACGGTCAAAGGGAAATAACATTTTTATTTACTAACATTACTTTATTAACAGTTATCTTACCTAACATCTTCCCTCTTTACACGGGTCATTGCATTTTTAGTTTTGGAGATCGCCATTTTGATAGCGATGTTGTTTGTCCTTTTTTCTGGAGTAATTCAATATTTCTTCAGGTAAATACAGGTTTTCATATATGTTGTAATACTTGTTCTATATTTTGCAAGTTCTGTAATAGCTCAGCTATATGCCATTGCATGTTTATTTGTAATATACCTTTCGTGTCGCGGTTAGTAAATCTCTTCTGCGCTCACCCACCACGCAGTATTGATACATGTACAATGTTTACATATTTGGCATTTTGACATCTAGCACATGGTTATTATTTCATGTTTTATAATTATGTCATTTATTATATTTGTTTCAGGTTAATAAATACTTCACGAGTTCGCCATCTGGTATTCTTTAGGGAAATCTCCAACCTGTTTATATACCCCGAACCTACATGTACACGTAATTCGGACCCCGTTTAGGCGAGACCCCTTGTCGGAGTAGCATTGTGACAAAAACATGCTGCAAAATGAGCCTCGTTTTTTTGGACGTATCTCAAAGCTCAATTGGGATTTCCTTACCCACAATTTATGAACATGACTTAGATTATCTTTATCCAGCTTGGCAGTACTATTTTCATTTAAAGACGCTGTAACAGTCATCACTTAGCGGGACATCACTCGGTTGTTTCCGTAGAAAAGGTTTCCTAAAGGGGAATACTATGACTTAGAAAGGGCTTTTGTTAACTTTGATTTTTAATTCAATTTTTCATTCCTTCCGATAAGGTAGTTATTTCTGATATCAAATGAAAGGGAATATTAAACAACCTGTCTTAACTACTGCAAATTTATTCTTTTCAATATTGAACTATTATGGTGATTTATTTTACCCCTTTTAGTTGCCTCATATCGTTGTACCGTTTCTTTTCGCGCACGGGTCTGTTGAGTAAATGTCACTGAAGACGCTTGTACAGTTACAATGATAAAAGCCCTGGGCTGTTACAAATATTAACGCAAAGCATTCATCTATGACCATGGTCTTTTATTTACATTGAGATTCTTTGGGGGAAAAAACGTGTTGAGGGTAAACATTTACTTGTATTTCGTGTTATTATTGAAAATAAAATATATAACTCGGTATTAAAATATGTTGTCGGCGGCGTATATTAGGGAATAGACAAAGACAAAAGAAACATGCCCGATTCGGATCAGACTTTGTGCTTATAATGATATTTCTTCATGTTAATTCACATAATTTGCTCATTAGTTCACGCTTTTAGCGTGCTGGCGCGAAAAGACTTGGTTTACACTTCGTGTTGTAAATCATAGTGCATTGCCATTCGATGGGAGTTACTGTAAGTAAAATTAGTGAAATAATTATTTTCATATTAGCGATGTTGAGTCTATATGGAAGATATAATTTGCTTTTTATAATGAAATTGGAGCATTTTATTGGAAAGGAAAGTAGGACAAACTGTAAATACTGATAATAATTTTGTATTCCAACTCATTGAGAGACAGTGTTTAATATATGTATTTTGTCGGCTATAAATGTTGTGTAATGTTTTATGCCGAATAAAGTATTATTATTATTGTTGTTGTTGTTGTCGTTGGGGGACAGTGCTACCTCTCACCACAAGAGATTGAAATTCTATCCGTATATTAGTCTATGCTTGAAATCCTTGTAGCCTAATTAATTTGGCGTTTCACTGTGTCTGATATTATATGCCTGTCACACCTGTAGAAGGCGGAAAACTCTAAAATGTCAACTTATAAACTCGGTGTGCCTTCGGAGTCGAAAAAGTGAGACTACATGTCCTTGTAGCACACACACACACGTATATAATATAAACACAAGGAGTGTTTTGAAATGCAAAATAAATTTGATCCATGTACGCGAGCCTATGAATAGCTTCGTAAAAATTAAATTTACATTGATCCATTCGAGGCCTCCAGGACATGAGCCTATTTGAACACGAGTCAAAAGGAATCAACTGTAAGCAAATCAAAGCATGTCCGCAAACTAAACTCCCTTAACACATGTAATGCAGTAAAATAACTATGAAGATGAAAATAAACTGAATAATTTTTTCAGAAAGTAATGTAAATTAGTGCTTTCAAATAAATCAATATGTAGCCCCGTTTATATTTTTTATAATTTGTCGAATTCGTATAAGTTATTTTGATAAGAACTATCATTTACCGTTTCTTATAAATAAAGAGATATATTTCGTTAATAAAAACCATTCTCAGACTGTCGGACATGTTTAAAATACTATATTATTGTCTTCTTGCGGTCCTATAACAGGAAGATCAGCTCATCGGAAATGTTTTGATTTTTGTTAGTAGATTCTTAATATAACTTGAAATAACTTCTGAAGTAATGTATGTTATTGTGTATAAAGTTAAATTTTATGAATATGTAGTAAAACAGTGTTTATATATATGGATATAGTTAATATGCTGTTTGGCTATATTTAAATGTCATGAACGAATCCGTAATGTCTCCTTTATTGCTTTCAGTAGATAATTAAGAATATTAATTACTTACGGAAGCTATTAAAATGGAAAAGTCTTTGGCGGCGTTTTGTTGTCTGGCATTACTGTTTCGTCTTTAATAATTTGTAAAGGCTATGTAGTATTTTAGACTAGGAATTTTAGTTTTGCTTCACAGTTTCAAGTTCCCGAGGTTGTGCATATCATCGGCATGTTCCGGTTCAATGATTTTCAGTGTAATCATAGAATTTTATGATTTTTTGGTTATTCTAATACCATTTTCAACGAACCTAAACAGTGATCAGTGCCAGCTTAGTTATGCATATCGTTGACATATCCGGTTAGTGATTTTGGGTTTTGGCCCTTAATTTGCCAACAGGCTGATATATCTCCCATTAGGGATAAATACCCAAATGAGCAATAGCCCGATCAGGCTTAAACGTAAATAGAAAAGTACATTTTTTAAATTTTTTTTCCCTGGAAAAAGGGGCAGTGCCATTTTTTCAGGTCTTAGATTGTATGCTATAATAAGCTTCTTGTCAATATCTGGTTGGTGAATTTTATCCCCTAACACTAATTAAGGCCTCATTGTAAATAAGATTTACCACCTATTATGTATTGTATATATACATGTACAATGATATATGTGCTTTTTCAAATGAGCCATCTTCTGAAAATAAAGAGAATGACCATTTACCTCAGTTTCATACAGAAGAAAATCTACTTAAAGCACTTTCACATATAGTTTATATAGGAAATGTACATGAGAATCGTACATTGGCTCATTGTTTATTCCTCCCATAATACATTGCACAACTACAAATAGGTACTTATGTGGCAAATTGTCCATAGAAAACAATAAATCAACTTGGTATTATCTAACAACGCAGGATGTAGTGCTTTTCTTACATAGCTATTTTAGATACAGAAACTCAAAAATGTTGTCTAAAAGTTGTAGACTAAGTACATTGTACTGATTTAGTTAAACATCCAATTAAGTTCTTTATGACTGTAACTTGAAGAAAAATAATCACCTCGGAGATGAGGCCCCAGTGGGGTGGTAAAATTTCAAAAAAAAATTAAAACAGACCAATACACTTTCCAGTTGTAGTTTTTCAGCTATTTGTTTCATTAGGCGGGGATATAAATTCACTGCATTTGCTTGTTTATTCTGAAATTGCACTTCCCGACATCAAGCAGACGATGTCTATGTTTACATTATCAGATTACAGAGTTTGTTTTAACCCTCTGCTAGGTAGTACAGCTCCTCCCCACACTCCTGATATGTATAACATATTAAACAGTAACGCACCTACTTCCTATGTAACGTCAATTTGTGTTGTTTAGTATAATAACGAAATACTTTATTTCGGACGAGCGAAGCGTGGGAGAAAATAAACATTTTTCCTGTTAAGCTGGCTGGGGATGTCACTGTAAATACATGTTGTACATTGATGCGCCAAAATTAGAATGATATGAATATTTGTTTGTAGATATCAATACAATGGTGTGATGGAAATGGTCCATTCGGATAGATGTCCAGTGGCGAAACGGATGTGAAGGCTGATTGTATTCAACACTGGTTGTAAAGGCACACTCGGTTTCCGCTGGCGAGTTAGTTTGACAACGATGTGTATATTGCGCACTTCTCACAATTACAGGATCGCCAGCAGGAGTATCCTTGTTGAGTATTTGTGCTACAGGTATGTTCTTGGATGGTTGTAGTTTCGATATTAGTTTAATTTTTCGAAGAAAAAGGAGGCATTCAACTCGCCTTGGCATTGGAGTCACACCTTGGTTAGTTTTCTGTACTTTTCTTCAAAACCAATAAAGATATAGCTTTTAAACCTTGTATAATTATTTACTATCCTAGCCTCCATCAGTGTACAAGAGTACTTAACTCTGTGAAGGTTTTTGTCAGAATTATCGCCCTTTTTAGCTCTAGGATCTTTTAGGATCGCTTGTCGTCTGTCATACGTCATCTTTTCACATTTTCCTTCAAACGACATCTCCTCTGAAATCATTAGGCCAATGTTAATGAAACTTCTTCGCATGAAGCCTATTATAGATGTTCAAATAATTCAATTTCATGCAAAACTAAACGAAAAACTGAAAAAATCTTATCTAGAAAAGGAAGGCCTAAAGCTTAGATATTTGACATGTGGCATATTGCCTAGTTTGAACCAGTCTACCAAGATTGTGTCAAATAATGGCATCCAGGTCAAAACTGACCCTGCCGGGGATCTCACTTGTTTATACATACGTTTATAAAGGAAAAACTTTAAAAATGTTCTTTTCTGAAACCACAATGCCTAGAGCTTAGATATTTAGCAATTTGCATTGCCTAGAAGACCTCTCTGCATGTACACGAACTGGACCGTTTGTTAACGAAAACATTCAACATAACCAGTAATAGCTTTTGTGTACATGAGCCTTAATTGGCCTTTGGTTACTCATCATTGAAAAGCATTCTTTTCATCTTTGATAAGCAACACAATTTGAATTTTTTTAAGATTTCATTTATGCATTTTTGTAGGAATGTGATAAAATCTGAAACTAGCAGGCTTTCAGGGTTAGGCACAAGTTGAGTGCCTTAGAGAAAGATAGCTAGTGGTTAGCATCATATTAACTGTGTGCACAAGGATGATTTCATGGTTTTTAGGTCAGTCATTGTACAAACGATTTAGTCTTTTGACCTTCTTTTCCTCAAATGAAGACATATTTGTAGGTCTGTTATCTCAACCCTTGCTTTTACTGATTTTTTTCTGTCTTCCTGTGAATTCTCCCTTTGAATGTGCTTTATGGTAAGTCTGTCTTCAAGTTGGCAATGCCAAGCAGGCTTCCTAGGTTAGGCACAAATGTAGTATCTTAGTATCTGGTTTTAAACTGAGATATCAGTTATACCCAGCAGGCTTTGCAGTAGATACCCAGTCCAGTATTCTGTGTTTTGCAAAGACATAGTAAGTGGTTGAGATTATTTATGATAGCCATATGACAATATAGTAGCTTCAGAAACAAAAGCAATAATGCCATTTGGTAACTGTGGAAGGCTGATTAGGCCAATGTTATTTGACAAAGCTTCTCGTGAAGCTTTAGGATCATTTAGAGGACTATTTTGGCCAATCATTTTTGACAAAAATTTCTTTCAAGACAAAACCCATCTATGAAAATAAATGATCTTGCATGGCTATTTTGGCCATTCAATTTTTATCATTTTTCTGTTTAGTTGTGAGTGTGTTTAAGTTTAAGGACTGACCTAAAAAACTTTTCAAACCAACCGGTTTTGACAATAGGCTTCTCATGGAAGTAGTAAGTTCATTTTAAATATTTTTCTGCTCTATGACTTTTGACAAAATATTCTGATAAGTTTTAAAGTTGATATTAAAGGCAAGTGATTTTTATTTTACAAAACATTTTGTATGGAAGAAAGATCATGTGAAGGGGTGTTTAGGCCATATGTTATTAACGAGAACATACAACAGACAATGTTACTAGTAATAGCTTTTGTGTACATGAGCCTTAATTGGCCTTTGGTTACTCATCATTGAAAAGCATTCTTTTCATCTTTTATAAGCAACACAATTTGATTTGTTAAAGATATCATTTATGGATTTTTGTACGAATGTGATAAAATCTGAAACTAGCAGGCTTTCAGGGTTAGGCACAAGTTGAGTGCCTTAGAGAAAGGTAGCTAGTGGTTAGCGTCTTTTTAACTGTGTGCACAAGGATGATTTCATGGTTTTTAGGTCAGTCATTGTACAAAAGATTTAGTCTTTTGACCTTCTTTTTCTCAAATGTAGACATGTTTGTAGGTCTGTAATCTCAACCCTTGCTTTGCTGATTTTTCTGTCTGTCTTCCTGTGAATTCTCCTTTTGAATGTGCTTCATGGTAAGTCTGTCTTCAAGATGGCAATGCCAAACAGGCTTCCTAGGTTAGGCACAAATGTAGAATCTTAGTATCTGGTTTTAAACTGAGTTACCAGTTATATCCAGCATGCTTTGCAGTAGATACCCAGTCCAGTATTCTGTGTTTTGCAAGGACAAAGTAAGTGGTTGGGATTATTTATGATAGCCATATGACAATATATTAGCTTCAGAAACAAGAGCAATAATGCCATTTGGTAACTCTGGAAGACTGATTAGGCCAATGTTATTTGACAAAGCTTCTCATGAAGCTGTAGGATCATTTAGAGGACTGTTTTGGCCAATCAGTTTTGACAAAAATTTCTTTCAAGACAAAAACCATTTGTGAAAATAAATGATCTTGCATGGCTATTTTGGCCATTCAATTTTTATCAGTTTTCTGTTTAGTTGTGAGTGTGTTTAAGTTTAAGGACTGACCTAAAAAACTTTTCAAACCAACCGGTTTTGACAATAGGCTTCTCATGGAAGTAGTAAGTTCATTTTAAATATTTTTCTGCTCTATGATTTTTGACAAAGTATTCTGATAAGTTTTAAAGTTGATATTAAAGGCAAGTGATTTTTATTTACAAAACATCTTGTATGGAAAATAGTTCATGTGAAGGGGTGTTTAGGCCATATGTTATTAACGAGAAGATACAACAGGCAATGTTACTAGTAATAGCCTTTGTGTACATGAGCCTTAATTGGCCTTTGGTTACTCATCATTGAAAAGCATTCTTTTCATCTTTGTAAAGCAACACAATTTGATTTGTTAAAGATATCAATTATGGATTTTTGTACGAATGTGATAAAATCTGAAACTAGCAGGCTTTCAGGGTTAGGCACAAGTTGAGTGCCTTAGAGAAAGGTAGCTAGTGGTTAGCATCATATTAACTGTGTGCACAAGGATGATTTCATGGTTTTTAGGTCAGTCATTGTACAAAAGATTTAGTATTTTGACCTTCTTTTTCTCAAATGTAGACATATTTGTAGGTCTGTAATCTCAACCCTTGCTTTGCTGATTTTTCTGTCTGTCTTCCTGTGAATTCTCCCTTTGAATGTGCTTTATGGTAAGTCTGTCTTCAAGATGGCAATGCCAAACAGGCTTCCTAGGTTAGGCACAAATGTAGAATCTTAGTATCTGGTTTTAAACTAAGTTATCAGTTATACCAAGCAGGCCGCAGTAGATACCCCGTCCAGTATTCTGTGCTTTGCAAAGAAAAAGTAAGTGGTTGCGATTATCTGTTATAGCCATATGACAATATAGTAGCTTCAGAAACAAAAGTAATAATTCTACTTGGTAACTCTGGAAGGACAGAATAGGCCAATGTTATGTGACAAAGCTTCTCATGAAGCTGTAGGATCATTTAGAGGACTGTTTTGGCCAATCATTTTTGACAAAAATTTCTTTCAAGACAAAAATCTTCTGTGAAAATAAATGATCTTGCATGGCTATTTTTGCCATTAAATTTTTATCAGTTTTCTGTATAGTTGTGAGTTTGTTTCAGTTTAAGGACTGACCTAAAAAACTTTTCAGGCCAACCAGTTTTGACAATAGGCTTCTCATGGAAGTAGTAGGTTCATTTTAAGTATTGTTCTGGCCTATGATTTTTTACAAAATCTTCTAATCAGTTTTTAGGTAGCTATTAAAGGCAAGTGATTGTTTTTACAAAACATCTTGTATGGAAGATAGTTCATATGAAGGGGTGTTTAGGCCATATGTAATTAACGAAAACATACAACATACAATGTAACTAGTAATAGCTTTTGTGTACATGAGCCTTAATTGGCCTTTGGTTACTCATCATTGAAAAGCATTCTTTTCATCTTTGATAAGCAACACAATTTGAATTTTGAAATATATCATTTATGCATTTTTGTAGGAATGTGATAAAATCTGAAACTAGCAGGCTTTCAGGGTTAGGCACAAGTTGAGTGCCTTAGAGAAAGGTAGCTAGTGGTTAGCGTCTTTTTAACTGTGTGCACAAGGATGATTTCATGGTTTTTAGGTCAGTCATTGTACAAAAGATTTAGTCTTTTGACCTTCTTTTTCTCAAATGATATATTTGTAGGTCTGTAATCTCAACCCTTGCTTTTGCTGCTTTTTGTCTGTCTTCCTGTATAATCTCACTTTGAATGTGCTTTATGGTAAGTCTGTCTTCAAGTAGGCAATGCCAAACAGGCTTCCTAGGTTAGGCACAAATGTAGTATCTTAGTATCTGGTTTTAAACTGAGATATCAGTTATACCAAGCAGGCCGCAGTAGATTCCCCGTCCAGTATTCTGTGTTTTGCAAAGAAAGAGTAAGTGGTTGAGATTATCTATTACAGCCATATGACAATAAAGTAGCTTCAGAAACAAAAGCAGTATACTATTTGGTAACTCTGGAAGGACAGATTAGGCCAATGTTATTTGACAAAGCTTCTCATGAAGCTGTAGGATCATTTAGAGGACTGTTTTGGCCAATCATTTTTGACAAAAATTTCTTTCAAGACGAAAACCTTCTGTGAAAATAAATGATCTTGCATGGCTATTTTTGCCATTAAATTTTTGTCAGTGTTCTGTATAGTTGTGAGTGTGTTTAAGTTTAAGGACTGACCTAAAAAAACTTTTCAGGCCAACCAGTTTTGACAATAGGCTTCTCATGGAAGTAGTAGGTTCATTTTAAGTATTGTTCTGGCCTATGATTTTTTACAAAATCTTCTAATCAGTTTTTAGGTAGCTATTAAAGGCAAGTGATTGTTTTTACAAAACATCTTGTATGGAAGATAGTTCATATGAAGGGGTGTTTAGGCCATATGTTATTAACTAAAACATACAACATACAATGTAACTAGTAATAGCTTTTGTGTACATGAGCCTTAATTGGCCTTTGGTTACTCATCATTGAAAAGCATTCTTTTCATCTTTGATAAGCAACACAATTTGAATTTTTAAAGATATCATTTATGCATTTTTGTAGGAATGTGATAAAATCTGAAACTAGTAGGCTTTCAGGGTTAGGCACAAGTTGAGTGCCTTAGAGAAAGGTAGCTAGTGGTTAGCATCATATTAACTGTGTGCACAAGGATGATTTCATGGTTTTTAGGTCAGTCATTGTACAAAAGATTTAGTCTTTTGACCTTCTTTTTCTCAAATGAAGACATATTTGTAGGTCTGTAATCTCAACCCTTGCTTTTGCTGTTTTTTTTCTGTCTTCCTGTGAATTCTCCCTTTGAATGTGCTTTATGGTAAGTCTGTCTTCAAGAAGGCAATGCCAAACAGGCTTCCTAGGTTAGGCACAAATGTAGTATCTTAGTATCTGGTTTTAAATTGAGATATCAGTTATACCAAGCAGGCTTTGCAGTAGATACCCCGTCCAGTATTCTGTGTTTTGCAAAGAAAAAGTAAGTGGTTGCGATTATCTATCATAGCCATATGACAATAAAGTAGCTTCAGAAACAAAAGTAATAATTTCACTTGGTAACTCTGGAAGGACAGAATAGGCCAATGTTATTTGACAAAGCTTCTCATGAAGCTGTAGGATCATTTAGAGGACTGTTTTGGCCAATCATTTTTGACAAAAATTTCTTTCAAGACAAAAACCTTCTGTGAAAATAAATGATCTTGCATGGCTATTTTTGCCATTAAATTTTTGTCAGTTTTCTGTATAGTTGTGAGTTTGTTTCAGTTTAAGGACTGACCTAGAAACTTTTCAGGCCAACCAGTTTTGACAATAGGCTTCTCATGGAAGAAGTAGGTTCATTTTAAGTTTTGTTCAGGCCTATGATTTTTTACAAAATCTTCTAATCAGTTTTTAGGTGGTTATTAAAGGCAAATGATTGTTTTAACAAAACATCTTGTATGGAAGATTGTTCATGTGAAGGGGTGTTTAGGCCATATGTTATTAACTAAAACATACAACATACAATGTAACTAGTAATAGCTTTTGTGTACATGAGCCTTAATTGGCCTTTGGTTACTCATCATTGAAAAGCATTCTTTTCATCTTTGATAAGCAACACAATTTGAATTTTGAAATATATCATTTATGCATTTTTGTAGGAATGTGATAAAATCTGAAACTAGCAGGCTTTCAGGGTTAGGCACAAGTTGAGTGCCTTAGAGAAAGGTAGCTAGTGGTTAGCATCATTTTGAACTGTGTGCACAAGGATGAGTTCATGGTTTTTAGGTCAGTCATTGTACAAAAGATTTAGTCTTTTGACCTTCTTTTTCTCAAATGTAGACATATTTGTAGGTCTGTAATCTCAACCCTTGCTTTTACTGTTTTTGTCTGTCTTCCTGTGAATTCTCCCTTTGAATGTGCTTTATGGTAAGTCTGTCTTCAAGTAGGCAATGCCAAACAGGCTTCCTAGGTTAGGCACAAATGTAGTATCTTAGTATCTGGTTTTAAATTGAGATATCAGTTATACCAAGCAGGCTTTGCAGTAGATACCCCGTCCAGTATTCTGTGTTTTGCAAAGACAAAGTAAGTGGTTGAGATTATTTATGATAGCCATATGACAATAAAGTAGCTTCCGAAACAAAAGCATGATGATATTTAGTAACTCTGAACGACAGATTAGGCCAATGCTATTTGACAAAGCTTCTCATGAAGCTGTAGGATCATTTAGAGGACTGTTTTGGCAAATCATTTTTGACAAAAATTTCTTTCAAGACAAAAAACCTTCTGTGAAAATAAATGATCTTGCATGGCTATTTTGGCCATTCTATTTTTATCAGTTTTCTGTATAGTTGTGAGTTTGTTTCAGTTTAAGGACTGACCTAAAATCTTTTCAGGCCAACTAGTTTTAACAAAAAGCTTGTCATGGAAGTAGTAGGTTCATTTTAAGTTTTGTTCTGGCCTATGACTTTTGACAAAATCTTCTTATCAGTTTTAAGGTGGTTATAAAAGGGAAGTGATTGTTTTTACAAAACATCTTGTATGGAAGATTGTTCATGTTGAGGGGTGTTTAGGCCATATGTTATTAACTAAAACATACAACATACAATGTAACTAGTAATAGCTTTTGTGTACATGAGCCTTAATTGGCCTTTGGTTACTCATCATTGAAAAGCATTCTTTTCATCTTTGATAAGCAACACAATTTGAATTTTTAAAGATATCATTTATGCATTTTTATATGAATGTGATAAAAAATCTGAGACTAGCAGGCTTTCAGGGTTAGGCACAAGTTGAGTGCCTTAGAGAAAGGTAGCTAGTGGTTAGCATCATATTAACTGTGTGCACAAGGATGATTTCATGGTTTTTAGGTCAGTCATTGTACAAAAGATTAAGTCTTTTGACCTTCTTTTTCTCAAATGTAGACACATTTGTAGGTCTGTAATCTCAACCCTTGCTTTTGCTGTTTTTTTTCTGTCTTCCTGTGAATTCTCCCTTTGAATGTGCTTTATGGTAAGTCTGTCTTCAAGTAGGCAATGCCAAACAGGCTTCCTAGGTTAGGCACAAATGTAGTATCTTAGTATCTGGTTTTAAACTGAGATATCAGTTATACCAAGCAGGCCGCAGTAGATTCCCCGTCCAGTATTCTGTGTTTTGCAAAGAAAAAGTAAGTGGTTGAGATTATCTATTATAGCCATATGACAATAAAGTAGCTTCAGAAACAAAAGCAGTATACTATTTGGTAACTCTGGAAGGACAGAATAGGCCAATGTTATTTGACAAAGCTTCTCATGAAGCTGTAGGATCATTTAGAGGACATGTTTTGGCCAATCATTTTTGACAAAAATTTCTTTCAAGGCAAAAACCTTCTGTGAAAATAAATGATCTTGCATGGCTATTTTTGCCATTAAATTTTTGTCAGTTTTCTGTATAGTTGTGAGTTTGTTTCAGTTTAAGGACTGACCTAAAAAACTTTTCAGGCCAACCAGTTTTGACAATAGGCTTCTCATGGAAGTAGTAGGTTCATTTTAAGTATTGTTCTGGCCTATGATTTTTTACAAAATCTTCTAATCAGTTTTTAGGTAGCTATTAAAGGCAAATGATTGTTTTTACAAAACATCTTGTATGGAAGATAGTTCATATGAAGGGGTGTTTAGGCCATATGTTATTAACTAAAACATACAACATACAATGTAACTAGTAATAGCTTTTGTGTACATGAGCCTTAATTGGCCTTTGGTTACTCATCATTGAAAAGCATTCTTTTCATCTTTGATAAGCAACACAATTTGAATTTTTAAAGATATCATTTATGCATTTTTATATGAATGTGATAAAAAATCTGAGACTAGCAGGCTTTCAGGGTTAGGCACAAGTTGAGTGCCTTAGAGAAAGGTAGCTAGTGGTTAGCATCATATTAACTGTGTGCACAAGGATGATTTCATGGTTTTTAGGTCAGTCATTGTACAAAAGATTAAGTCTTTTGACCTTCTTTTTCTCAAATGTAGACACATTTGTAGGTCTGTAATCTCAACCCTTGCTTTTGCTGTTTTTTTTCTGTCTTCCTGTGAATTCTCCCTTTGAATGTGCTTTATGGTAAGTCTGTCTTCAAGAAGGCAATGCCAAACAGGCTTCCTAGGTTAGGCACAAATGTAGTATCTTAGTATCTGGTTTTAAACTGAGATATCAGTTATACCCAGCAGGCCGCAGTAGATACCCCGTCCAGTATTCTGTGTTTTGCAAAGAAAAAGTAAGTGGTTGCGATTATCTATTATAGCCATATGACAATAAAGTAGCTTCAGAAACAAAAGTAATAATTCCACTTGGTAACTCTGGAAGGACAGAATAGGCCAATGTTATTTGACAAAGCTTCTCATGAAGCTGTAGGATCATTTAGAGGACTGTTTTGGCCAATCATTTTTGACAAAAATTTCTTTCAAGACAAAAACCTTCTGTGAAAATAAATGATCTTGCATGGCTATTTTTGCCATTAAATTTTTGTCAGTTTTCTGTATAGTTGTGAGTTTGTTTCAGTTTAAGGACTGACCTAAAATCTTTTCAGGCCAACTAGTTTTAACAAAAAGCTTGTCATGGAAGTAGTAGGTTCATTTTAAGTTTTGTTCTGGCCTATGACTTTTGACAAAATCTTATCAGTTTTAAGGTGATTATAAAAGGGAAGTGATTGTTTTTACAAAACATCTTGTGTGGAAGATTGTTCATGTGAAGGGGTGTTTAGGCCATATGTTATTAACTAAAACATACAACATACAATGTAACTAGTAATAGCTTTTGTGTACATGAGCCTTAATTGGCCTTTGGTTACTCATCATTGAAAAGCATTCTTTTCATCTTTGATAAGCAACACAATTTGAATTTTTAAAGATATCAGTTATGCATTTTTGTAGGAATGTGATAAAAAATCTGAGACTAGCAGGCTTTCAGGGTTAGGCACAAGTTGAGTGCCTTAGAGAAAGGTAGCTAGTGGTTAGCATCATATTAACTGTGTGCACAAGGATGATTTCATGGTTTTTAGGTCAATCATTGTACAAAAGATTTAGTATTTTGACCTTCTTTTTCTCAAATGTAGACACATTTGTAGGTCTGTAATCTCAACCCTTGCTTTTTGCTGTTTTTTGTCTGTCTTCCTGTGAATTCTCCCTTTGAATGTGCTTTATGGTAAGTCTGTCTTCAAGATGGCAATGCCAAACAGGCTTCCTAGGTTAGGCACAAATGTAGCATTTTAGTATCTGGTTTTAAACTGAGATATCAGTTATACCAAGCAGGCTTAGCAGTAGATACCCCGTCCAGTATTCTGTTATTTGCAAAGACAAAGTAAGTGGTTGCGATTATCTATTACAGCCATATGACAATATAGTAGTTTCAGAAATAAAAGCAATAATGCCAATTGGTAACTCTGGAAAGACATATTAGGTAAATGTTATTTGACAAAGCTTCTCATGAAGCTGTAGGATCATTTAGAGGACTGTTTTGGCCAATCATTTTTGAGAAAACTTTCTTTCAAGACAAAAATCTTCTGTGAAAATTAATGATCTTGCATGCTTATTTTGGCCATTCAATTTTTATCATTTTTCTGTTTAGTTGTGAGTTTGTTTCAGTTTAAGGACTGACCTAAAAAACTTTTCAGGCCAACCAGTTTTGACAATAAGCTTCTACATGCTATTTGTATACATTCTTAGGCCTCCGGCCTTCATACAATAATGACCCTCATCCATCATTAAAGCTTGGATGAGGGGACATTTAATGTTAATGTACATATAATAGCAGCACTCTCTTCACTTCTGTGTTGCTTTTAAATATCAGTTCACAAGTTAATATGTTTCACTTTCCTGTAACTAAATATTAAATGCAGTCAGTAACAAGGTCTTAACAGTGAATGGTTTTCTTCGTAAATTTTGTTAAATAGTTTAGGTATATTTTAGTATTGGACTTGCTAAATACAAATGGTGAACTCTTTTACATCCCCTCTTCTGCACTGCACAACTCACTTGCACTTTTTAAGGCTTTTGCCAGTTTAAAACTTGCAAGTCAGATTTTACAAAATAAAAAAGCATAAGTTCAAGTCAAATTTTTTACTTGTGGCTCAGCTTTATTAATAGTATGAAGGGAAATTAGACAGACCTACTAAAAGATCTCTTGTAGATCTAATGTTTGTTATAAAATTATCAGTTGAAATGTTGAGAAAAGTGATGTGTTATGTGAATTTGTTGCTATCAGGTTTATATTCGTATTTAGGGAACACTTAACTTACGGTAGGAATGTCACTTTAATTTTGGTAAGAGAACTTCTGTAATGGTTTCATATTCATTTAAATTGCAACAGTCAAGGCACAAAATAAGCAAAAATGTTTTACTGTAAGAGGGCAACACTTTGACCTTGTGCAAGTAGAGACCATAACAGACAAAAATGATGCACAGAACAAACACAAAGCAGAATAATTGATTATATCAAAGTTATATTGTATCAAAGCCATGAAAAGTCAAATGCTCTTAATGTTTAGTAACTGAGGTTTATTTGTAAAAATTAAATTCAGGTAGTAGGTGCCTTTTTAGCATGACATCTGGGTTAAAATTCACCTTTGCTGGAGCAGGGTGGGGTCACTTGATAGGCTTATATAGGAAAAACCTCAAAAATCTTCTTGTCAAACCACTACGCCCATGGCTCAGATATTTGGTATATAGCATTATGTAGTGGTCCTCTACTAAGATTGCCAAATCAGAACCTCCAGGTTAAAATTGACTCTTTGCTATTGATGACCTTTTGTTATAGCCAATGGTAGCCAGGTGAGCGATATAGGGCCATCTTGGCCCTCTTGTTTCAAAACCATTATAGATATTGCTTTGAAAGTTACAATACTTATATACCATCATTACCTCCATCAACAGACACGAGTGCATAACTACGTGAATTTTTAGAATAATGGTCCTTTTCAATGAAGAATCTTGGTTAAGTATGAAAGTTGGAATACTTGCGTACCCCCAAGATAACCATCTGTAGATATTTATTTCTTTATTGTACTAAAATAGGAATTCCTAGTTAACGTTTTGTGTGAGACTGTCATTGTCCTACACATAATCAGTCACTACTTCAAAAAGTATTGATTTGAAACTTTGCTGTAGTGTTCAGGAGTATCAACCAATTCAGTTAGATAACTCTTGACTTAATGGCCCTTGTTTACACTTTGAAAATTCTTGTTTTGTCTTTTATTGCCAATAATTTTGTTTTAATGGCAAGCACTTAGAAAAGTTAAGCACACCAAATGACATCTGATAATTGGATATTCTTTTTTCATTTGAAGATTGGATTAGGTATTTCTGACACGGAAGATGAAATAAACGATTGTCAAGAATGAAAAGGACATACCGCAATTGAATAAATAAAGTAAATTAATACATGTTTACAGATACTTAATAGTAATTTGTATAACTGTGAACAGAATTATGTTGCTGATCCAGCTGATGGTCCCACACGGATGTGCAAGCCTGATCATAGTCTACACTGCTAAGGAACGTAGACAAACTTGCATTTATTTATTCAACATTGATTTACGAGTAGGCTGGTTAAAATTATGTCTACTGTAGTCAAAATGGCAGATCAATTTGTTTTAAATTTGTTTTATTCAATATCGTGTATCGTCGTAAACGCAGAATCACTTGCGGCCAGCAGGGTAAATGGTGGATTACCGCTTTTGTGAAAATCTTGGCTGCTTTTATGTTTGCTTTTATTTACATGTTAAGCAAACATTCTGTAAAAACAAGAAAGTTTATTTTTGAATTATCATTATAAAAAGAAATTGCTTTAAAGGAACAGAATACTCGTTTTGCAGAATTAGTTGTGCTGATTCAGCCGATTGACCTTTCATGACACAGATGTGCAGCCTGATCATGGTCTGCACTGGAAGTGAAGTCAGGATCATTTGCAACAACTTAAATACTCAAAATACTCAAATTATACATATCTATTTTACATTGATTGTATAGGTTGATTATGATCTAGGCCTACACTGGTTGACTTGGCAGACATACTTTTCGTCGATTGTCAAGCTGGTCATGATTTGCACTGGTTACGAGATCACTCACCACCAGCGGAAAACTCACATGGGTTACACATCGATTGGAAAAGGCGTATTCTAATTTAATGAAAGCATGCAACCAGGTACAAAAAACTTAACAACCGCAGTTTGGTACTGCCTCAGCCCATTGCTTCACAATGACACGGACGTGCACAGCTGATATTGGTCTACACTGGTCTGCAAGTCAGATTCATCTGTTTTTAACAAGGTATGATTAAATGACAACTTTCATATATTTTGCTGGCTGCAGGTTCGAATTTACATATACCTTAAATGCACTAACTGTAAAGAAATTTGCTTTAGAGCCAGTAAGATTATCTATTTCGGACAATGATATTAAAATCAACAATTGCCACAAAAAAAACAGTAACGTAATTACAAAAGATGTATGTTTACAAGTACATAGTATGCAATTGTGCAACTAACAATAAAATTTAAGAGTAATTGCTGACTGCTGCCTGTCCACACTGATGTAAAGGCTGATCATGATCTCACACTGGTCACAAAGGAAGTTTTCACTGCAGCTACAGGGTTAAGATGAACTTGCTATACTACACCGCCTGATTGTATTACATGAATATGTTCCATACTGGTCGCAAAGTCAATAACACTAGCAATGAAGGAATTTATTTTGCAGGATAAGTTTATTAATTCTACATTAAAGTTAAACGACTTAATGCAAAACATATTTACAAGTATGTAATATTCATATGCATAACTACCAATATGACGGTGCTGATTCTGATTTTGGTCATGGTCTACCGTTGCTGCGAAGTCAGACTCAGTTGCTGCAAAGATAGTGTGACATATTGTAATTCACATTGTAATTCACATTGTAATTCACAGGTAGAGAATATTTGTTTGTAAAACTCACAACAGAACAATAGTGCTGAATCATCTGACAGCCCCCTGACCACAAGGATGATCATATTAATCGTGGTCGTACACTGGTCTTGAAAATAGACAAATGTGTCGTTTGTAAGGTAAGATTTTACGACTATCTTTATACATAATTTGGTTGCTGTAAATTTGGCTATATACGAGTATACATTGTTATCAGATATTCTATGTTGTTATTGTAGTAGTTAACGCCTGTTCCAATAATGTTTTTGATCATTATACCCCGAAACGAAGTTTGGGGAGGGGGTATATAGGAGTCACCCAGTGGTTGGTTGGTCGGGCGATCGGTCGGTCGTTCCTTTGCATTTTCCTTGACCGGAGCATAACTTGAAAACTACTGTTTGGAATTCAATCCAACTTCATACAATGGTCAAGCACATTGAGAGGAAGTGCAGTGCACAATAACAATAACTTTATCTTGACTAATTACAGAGTTATTTCCCTTTGTTACTTTTCCTTGTCCGGAACATAACTTGAAAACTACTGGTTTGAATTCAATACAACTTCATACAATGTTCAAGCACATCAAGATGAAGTGCAGTGCACAAGAATCATAACTCTATCTTGATCTATTACAGAGGTATTGCCAAGAACCATAACTCTAATTTATTTTTTTGCAAGATATTTTGTTACTACTAACACTTCTTTAGTTGATAGAGCGGTCTTCCGGAGGTATTAATCACATTTACTGGTAGGTGTAGTTTTAACAGGCGGGCAGTTTACCTTACAATCGTTCCTGGGAAGGACCAGTACTATAACACCTCTGTCAGAAACTGCCAACTTCCTCACAAAGACATGGTCAGTAGCAGGGCTTGAACTCATGACCCTCAATGTTACAGCGACTCTAACCACTTGACCACTGAGGAGGACATCAGCGAATTTCCAAGCATATCAGTAATGTAGTACCATCGAACCAATTATGGAATGACGGCTCAGATGTGGAAGTTGATCATAGTTTACACTGAATTCGAAAACAAGCTCGATTAGTTGAAACTTATTTTTTTGTATTGATTATACATATTTATCATGATGTATTGTTATAAGAAATATGCAAGTTTACAGGCAAAGAAGATTTATTTATGAAACTTTCAAATAATGGCAACTGTCCCGAAGATTTATTTTGCCCCCTGACGACACCTGTGTGCAAGTGTGATTATGATCTGGCAGACTTAACCGCCGTCAGTTAACTGGTAAATTAAAGTAAATATTTTACATTTTTAATGTTTTGAAACGCATACCTACACCTAAAGAATATTAATTTGCGTAAATTACAACAGATAGATAATTGTCATCTGACAGCATGGATGTTCAAGCTGGTGATGGTGGATACTGGTCGAGGAAGTTAGACAACGTAATTATGACAAGTAATTAACTAAAGTAAACAATTATAAAGATGAAAACGGGTGTACTGCATTCGAACTGATATGCATTTATGGTTATAGAACACTTGTTTGTAGGTCTTACAACATAACTTTGGTGCAGAGTCAGCAGGTTTTCAAATGATGCCAGGAAGGAAGACTCACTGCCATTGGGTTTGTTTAAACTTACATATTTAATATCGATTGCATAACATCAAATGGCCTTTTCTGGTCGCCAAGTCAGATAGGTTTAACACCAGCATAGTATAGATTGATTTCGGTCTGCACTAGTCACAAAGGCAGAATAATGATTCACGTTAATTTCGTCAGCTGAATATATTTTAAATGAACACTGTTGTTATACTTTCCTTGCTCTATGTTGATTTTATATTTATGTTTAAAAGAACTTAATAATTACTGTAAAACTATTTAAGTTCAAATCCAATTCAATTTATTATTTATGATAAGAAAAATAGATTAAAGTGACATTATGCGCATTTCAAGAAATCATGAATGGTATTGACGTACTGATTATAACATTAATCCAACATTCCCGCTACGTAGGAACAAGATAGCTCTTCCATGTTCATTGATGGAATAACAATACATATAGATAAACGCTACGTACATGCTTCCATTCCACTGCCAATGTCGACAGCCAAACCACATGCTGACACTGACCGATTTTTTTATTCTGAATAATGGTCAAATATAATACAGTGATCATTTGAAGGCACAACAACCAAAGATTGTCAATTTTAAAAGTTTACAGTCACTATTGCGTAAGATGCGCTAAACTCCTTTAATGCTTCTTCGCAGACTGAAATGGACGTACTATTATACACTAGTGCACATTTAAAAAAAAAAAATACTCTTTAAAAAAAAAAAAAAAAAAAAAAAAAAAAAAAAAAAAAAAAAAAAAAAAAAAAAAAAAACCCCCCCAAAAAAAAAAAAAAAAAAAAAAAAAAAAAAAAAAAAATAAAAAAAAAAAAAAAAAAAAAAAAAAAAAAAAAAAAAAAAAAAAAAAAAAAAAAATTTTTTTTTTTTGGGGGGGGAAAATAAAATTTATATATCGACATGTTATTCGAACTTTCTTGAAATATTTGAATTTCAAAGCCAGATAAATTTAGTAGTATTTTACAAGGATAATGAAATTCCTAGTTCTGGAGAATGAAAAGAGCGTACTGTAATGAAGAAAGAGTTATGATGCTTATAGCTTTATTACCATTACATGAATTTTCCAGCCTTTTCACTGGTCATTGATTCGTAATAAGAAATTGGTATTAAAGGGTCAGGCAGGTAACATACATTTGAAATCGCCCTCCTGGTCACTATTCCTAGTAAGAGTATTAATGGGTCACAGGACCTTGAAATGTGTGTAGTTCTTCAATTCACAATGGAAACTTCAGCTCTACTGACACTCTGATTCATCTACATATCACTAAAAATAACAGTGACGTTCCAGTATCTATTTCAAAATTGATATAGTTAGAATTATTTATGTTTAGGGAAAAATTTCCTTTCATAAAAATTCTACCCTATTTCCGACGTCATTCAGGCCCGAAGCTACACTGAGGCACAGGGAGACGGTGCCTCCCTATTTTCTGCCAAGATTATGAAAAAAAGGATATATTTTGAGGCACCATCTTTTCAGCATAGCCGAGCTGAGGCACTATTACTTAATTTATTTAAACAAAATATGCCTTTAAACTAACGTTTTAGGATGACAAAAATCGCAAATACGTTGGCTAATTCAAAATTCTTAAATTTCTGCAGATCTATATTTAATGTCAATTATTGTTTCCGAAATCGGTATCTTAAATGTATCAAAAACATGTTTGTAATGCAGGAAAATGCTCGAAACGGCACCCTCGAAAAGAAATTGTTCCGGGGGTGTGGGGGGCATACCCCCGGGCCACACCCTCGAAAGTGCCTCCCTATTTTTAACATCTGGATACGGCCCTGCGTCATTAACTTGCAATGATGCACACTATGGATATTTAATGCACCCAACAGATGATGAATGAAAAACAAAATCGAATATTTTTTCGGGGGGGGGTGACGTGATATATGAAGATAAATATATATTACCCGTCTCGGCATTACATTTCCAACACTCCGGAATATTAATCCAACTGGAATATACCACATAACACATAAAAAACATATAATATAACAAAACACCAGCTTAAATCCTGCAGTTGTTTAATGGATTCATCATAGAATATAACGGATATCAACATTTATTTGGAAAAGGGTAGCAATAGTAAATAGTAAATGTTAGCATGATTTAACTTCTCCGCATTAGTCATCGTATGTTCTGTAGAACTCTCTGCGGTAGCATGAATTTCAAACCCTGTTTAGACCAAACACAATTTACTCCCCAAGAGGATGCAAATAATTGTTAATAGATAAATAAAATGAGACAATGGTAATAAATGTCTTTGCACAAGGAAATAAAAACCAGTCCAGTTGGCGATATATGAACCTTAGCACACGTACCGCAGCCATAGGAAACCGATCATAACAATACAGTCATTGTAAATTAACGTTCTTCACTACTGAGTTAGAATAGAATATGTTCCACTGGTTTTAAATGACTTGCAGGAGCGAATGACAATTGTAAAGTAGCACTTATTTTCATACACTTTATACGTACTTTTAACTTCAGATTTTCCACATGCCATACTGTGACTTGTCATCGTATCTATGTAGGGATATTTCACCAAGACAGTTTACTGCAAGTCGTGCACTCTACAAAGTAGAGCGTGTGAGAGACAAGAAGAATATTTGTTGCGAAACTCAAAACTCTGACGTCAGGATAGCCTTTGCTAGCAGCATCCTTCTAAAGTGAGTGGAAAGTTTTTTTTATAGTCTATACAAATTTATTTTACTACGCAGAAAGCTGTCGTAGCTAATTCAGTGGCTCTCGAAAACCTTTATTTGTCGCTAGTTTTCCACTGCTGCTGCTAATTTACAGCTGGTTGGACTGGCACGAATGATATCAGTGTCTTTGCCAAAAGACAAACCTTATGCTCAAACTAGGATTCGAACCCGGGACCGTACGGTCTGGAGAAGAATGCCACTGACCACTGAGCTTTCGAGGCCCATACGTGATAGAAGCGCAGTGATGTATTGGTTATCTCATAACCTGATGGGCGTAGGTTGGAATCCCGGCATCGGAATTGACCGCAACCTCCAATATTGCTTCTATCGGATTTTCTTGAGTACTGGTCAGAACTCCAGGAAGCAGTTATTGCATGTAGTTAATACATGTATAAGTTGCAATAACTTGTTCTACAATCATTGTAAGATAAATAAGTTTAACCTAAAGAGGCCCACAAAGAATTTCTGTTTAGATTTTAATTAAAAGCGTTTCCTGTTGACGTTCAGCTGATCATAAAATAAAGCATTTGATTTGACTTTTGAGCTTGGAAGAATGAATAGAATCCCGGCCATGTGTAAACAGCAGATCCCGTGGATCCTGATCAGGATTTTGTATATATTATAATAGGAGAAAAAAGTGTAGATGTAAGTTTTAAAGTCCCAGGTGCACTTTAAATACAGATCAATAGAAAAATGAATTTACAGATAGACTAATTATAGAAATGTGTTCTATTTAATCTAAAATAGTGTTGGCATATTCCTGTCTCATATTTTTGTTGCTTCTTCACTTGAAAGCCATTGAGGCAGAAAGCATTTTTTTTTTGCAATATCATTAAAAAATACATCAAAAGGTCTGTAATAATATTTATGATTTTGACCAAAACAGTGAAGACTATATTAGTCAAGATAATACAAACTTCAATGTAATGTTAAATCCACGTGACAAAGTAAATGATCTTTATTCAGTTCATTGTGTAACACTCTTAAGCTTAAATTTAATTACAAGTTTAACACCACAAGTATGATTAAGGTGATCAGAAAAGTTAAGTGATTGAAGTAGGGACTTAATACCCTGTAACTTAATAAGAAATTTGAAATTGTAAAAAGATGGCATTGTGACCATTGTTGATTAACATTGTTGCTAAATAGTTTTGCAAACAAAAAAAAAACAGTGTATGAGGAGTATAAATCGATTCACGAAAAATACTGTTTTTAATTAGTGCAATATATAATAAACGCATGAGGAAATCCGTAATGTTTTCACCGTACAAATGTTTCATGCATATTGGATCAGCATTTCCGGTGATTTTGCCCATGCCGGAAAAAACCGGTCTGGCACCCCTCCTATGAATTATGCCCTTTTTTGGCTTAGAAAATACATTGAATATGGGTAAATCCACCTTTGAGATATTGCTTGGAATATTTGTTTGCATCATTACCTCCATCTGTAGGCAAGAGAAAGAAACTCCGTACAGGTTTTTAAAACAGATTAAGACCCTTTATCGATTTAGAATCTCGATTAAGTGTTTCATACCAGTCCACTTTTTGACTGAACTGTTTGAGATATTACTTTGAAAGTTGGAATACTTCTTTACCATTATGATCCCCAAATGTAGGCAGGAGAAACTCTTGTCAAGGATTTCATGTGGATTATGGTCCTTTTTGACTTAGAAACTCATCTAATTTTTTCAGTCTTGTCTACTTGTTGACCTAACCATATGAAATATTGCTTTGAAAGTTTGAATACTTATGTACCATCGTGACACCTATCTGTAAGCAAAAGAAGATAACTTTTTGAAAATGTTTTTTGATTTGTACTTAGAAATAATTCCTAAAGTCTGTTTTGCCTCGTGCGAGTAGTTGCTGAGAAATAGCGCGAACAAAATATGCACAGACACATCGAAAGACAGATAGACGGACGGACAATTTGACTCTAGTATACCACTTAAACTTCCTTTACAGAGTTAAGGTTATATAGATCTCTATCACATATAAAGATGTAGTTATTTGTGAGTGATTATACGGACAGGCTCGCAATTGGGGTAAGGGACGGGACCCTTATATTATTTCTTCATTAATTTCAAACCTATAAACTCAAACATTGACATGACCTATAGTTACATTTTCCTGTGTAATATTTTGCGCCTTTTTTCATAATACATATTTTAATGTTTAAGAAAAAAAACAGTTTATATCCCCTGCAATCGGCGGTCTTTTCACATCGCCCTGCATACGACAATGCATACGTTTGGTTCACACCAATAGATTTTTATTTTTATAAAATAATCTCACATACTGTAGATGTAATATGACAATGCATAATCTACATTGTATTTATGCATACTGCCGACTATATCGCATTACCGTGAAGAAAACCGAGGGATAAAAACCCGTGCCATAATGATGAAAGTACTAATCATAATTATGACTTGTTAAAATTTGTTAATACACTTAGTCTAAATCAGTTACCATCCATTTCTTTTGAAATAACGAAATGCGAACATGACAGACTTCTGACATAAAGAAATACATCTCTGAAGAGAATTCATTGAAACAACAATTATGAAGAAGTATCATTGTTACTCGGGCGGGGCCCGATTAACGTATGTGTTCAATTATAAACGATAAAGACAAAACAGAAACATCCGTACGATGTCCGTACGATTTATAAAATATTTGCAATCAAACTATAACTTTCAAAACTTGGATAAGTAACGATCATAACATAATTGTTGTTTAAATGAATTTACTTCAAATTCCGTACGGTCTGCACATGTCTTCGTACGACGCTCGTACGGTGTCCGCACGGTGTCCGAACGGCAAGAATAAACTAGTTTCAGCGATATCTGAAAATTTCTCTTTTTTTTACTATAATCGTCAAGGATGTCGTATTGAGCCCGTTCGACGAACGGAACAACCTGCGGGCCTCGTGCGGTCATCGCAAAGTCCCCACCCGGTGTCCGTTGTATCGTACGAACATCTTACGTTGAACGTGCTACTCTCCTATGACAGTCGTGCGAGCATTGGCAAGCTTTTACGGGCCTTGCGGTGCTCCGGACATCAAACAATTCTATGAGCTCGGCCAGAACTCGGGAGCTCGGTGAAACATTTTCACAAAGTTCCCGAGCCCTCTTCGAGTTAAAAAAAAGTCTTTACGATGCTCGCAAGAGTCTACGATGTCCGTACGTTTGATTTTGCAAAATTTCGAAGTACGAAGCTTAGTAGAGGAAATGTGGCCACGATATAACGCATCCTTAATGGGAGAGACCGTGTTTGCAAACAAAACGCAGTATTACAATATTTTTATTGGTAAGGTATTACTCGGATATGCATTTACCGATAGTCCGTTTTTGTACTGTTGGTGGTGTTTTTAATGGTCGTAACTTAAACATTTTTTTTAAGTTTTATAAAAGACCCCTAATTGAAAGCTGATAAAACAAGCAATGTATTCAGTACTTTAAATTTTAGTTAAAATTCAAAATAAAAAAAATCGCGAACGCATGTTGAGGATTCTGTCTGCCAGTGTAATTAGCGCATTGTTAATTTTGAGTAAGCCCCATATTGAAACAGTGACGTTATGACGTTTACATTACGCTTTATGGGAAAAATATGAAAAATACGATTCTAACATGACTCACGATTTTGTCTCTATATACAAAGAGTAGAAAAATTATGTTATATTAAACCATAAACAACGCGGGAACTGATATGCTGTAAACATGACGTCATATTGCGCCGCATAACGTTAAATGAGCGTTCGCGTACAAAATAAAGCTTTGCATTTATTCATTTTTAGCTCGACTATTCGGAGAATATGGAGAGCTATTACAGTCAATGTGCGTCGGCGTCGGCGTCGGCGTCGGCGTCGGCGTTGCTTCTTTGGTTAAAGTTTTGCCTGCTAAGTACTATCATGCACATATCTCAGTAACCACTTATGATATTGACTTGAAACTTTGTCTATGTCTTTAGGGGTGTCATACAATCAAGGCAGATAACTCTTGAAAAAATTTAGTACAAATTATGGCCCTTGTTTGACTTTGAAAATTTGGTTAAAGTTTTGCCTGCTAGGTACTATCATGCACATATCTCAGTAACCACTTATGATATTGACTTGAAACTTTGTCTATGTCTTTAGGGGTATCATACAATCAAGTCAGATAACTCTTGTATAAATTTGATACAAATTATGGCCCTTGTTTGACTTTGAATATTTGGTTAAAGTTTTGCCTGCTAGGTACTATCATGCACATATCTCAGTAACCACTTATGATATTGACTTGAAACTTCGTTTTAATATCTCTAGGGGTGTCACACAGTCAAGTCAGATAACTCTTGTATAAATTTAGTGCAAATTAAGGCCCTTGTTTGACTTTGAAAATTTGGTTAAAGTTTTGCCTGCTAGGTACTATCATGCACATATCTCAGTAACCACTTATGATATTGACTTGAAACTTTTTTAATGTCTTAAGAGGTGTCACACAGTCAAGACAGATAACTCTTGTTCAAATTTAGTGCAAATTATGACCATTGTTTGACTTTGAAAATTTGGTTAAAATTTTGCATGCAAGGTACTATCATGCACATATCTCAGTAACCACTTATGGTAGTTATATCAAACTTAGCAATAGTGTTCAGGGGTAAATTTTGTATCAAACAATTAATTTACCAAAAATTAAATCTATTGTTATAGAATTTGACTTTTTAGCTCGACTATTCGGAGAATATGGAGAGCTATTACAGTCACTTGTGCGTCGGCGTCGGCGTCGGCGTCGGCGTCGGCGTCGGCGTTGCTTCTTTGGTTAAAGTTTTGCCTGCTAAGTACTATCATGCACATATCTCAGTAACCACTTATGATATTGACTTGAAACTTTGTTCATGTCTTTAGGGGTGTCATACAATCAAGGCAGATAACTCTTGAAAAAATTTATTACAAATTATGGCCCTTGTTTGACTTTGAAAATTTGGTTAAAGTTTTGCCTGCTAAGTACTATCATGCACATATCTCAGTAACCACTTATAATATTGACTTGAAACTTTGTTCATGTATTTAGGGGTGTCATACAATCAAGGCATATAACTCTATAAAACATTTAGTACAAATTATGGCCCTTGTTTGACTTTGAAAATTTGGTTAAAGTTTTGCCTGCTAGGTACTATCATGCACATATCTCAGTAACCACTTATGATATTGACTTGAAACTTTGTTCATGTCTTTAGGGGTGTCATACAATCAAGGCAGATAACTCTTGAAAAAATTTAGTACAAATTATGGCCCTTGTTTGACTTTGAAAATTTGGTTAAAGTTTTGCCTGCTAGGTACTATCATGCACATATCTCAGTAACCACTTATGATATTGACTTGAAACTTCGTTAATGTCTCTAGGGGTGTCACACAGTCAAGTCAGATAACTCTTGTATAAATTTAGTACTAATTATGGCCCTTGTTTGACTTTGAAAATTTGGTTAAAGTTTTGCCTGCTAGGTACTATCATGCTCATATCTCAGTAACCACTTATGATATTGACTTGAAACTTTTTTAATGTCTTAAGAGGTGTCACACAGCCAAGACAGATAACTCTTGTTTAAATTTAGTGCAAATTATGGCCCTTGTTTGACTTTGAAAATTTGGTAAAGTTTTGCATGCAAGGTACTATCATGCACATATCACAGTAACCACTTATGGAAGTTATATCAAACCTTGCAATAGTGTTCAGGGTAAATTTTGTATCAAACAATTAATTTACCAAAAATTAAATCTATAGTTATAGATTTTGACTTTTTTTATGATTCAACTTTCCTAGTTTATACTTAATAGTTAGCAGAATTTTGTTTTGCTATTACACTGATAAAAGTTTTGTTTTATTAGCAAACACCCACAATAGTCGAGCGTGCTGTCTTATGGACAGCTCTTGTTTATGATTGAACTTTCCTAGTTTATACTTTATAGTTGGCAGAATTTTGTTTTGCTATTATACTGATAAAAGTTTTGTTTTATTAGCAAACACCCACAATAGTCGAGCGTGCTGTCTTATGGACAGCTCTTGTTGTAATATCTAGTCACGTTAGAATCGAAATAACATCCTTTTCAGCGTTGTTATCGTCTAATAATTTGTCGTACTGATGTGCAGTTATAAACCACTCAGGCCTTCGGCCTTCGTGGCTAATTACTGCATATCAGTACTCCAAATCATTGTTTATTAAACGACTAACACCGCTGGAACGGATGTTATTTCTTAATTAACATCAAATAAAAAGAAAAAACAAAAAACTTGTCTAGAGATATCGTTGTTCTACTTTGAAAAGTGTAAGTGCTAGCAAATATTTGTGTAAAATGACTCAGCAATCGAGGTCTCAAAATTAGGTGGGACAGACTTTAGTAGTTAAAGTCTTGTGTGCAACTGGTACTGTCATGCACATATATCATTAACCACTTAAAGTATTAATTTAAAACTTTGCTGTAGTTTTCAGGGATATGAGACAATTAAGCGCGATATATTTTGCTACGTGTGTCCCTTGTTTATACAGATCCTTGTTTTGCCTTTTACTGTTTTATGTTTTATTTGCAAACACTGAAAAAAGTCAAGCACGATGTCCTTCTGACAGCTCTTGTTTGTTAGATAGATTTCAATTTCTTTACAAACAACGGACAAAATAGTGATGCAGACATAAAATACGCCGCAAAGATATTTTTCCCATTCTAATAGGTCTACGTAAAGTGATTGGATAGTTTTTGGCCTGGGGACTGAAAGTCCCCTAGGCCTAAGTTAGTATACCACATTTCAAACACTGCAAGAAATTTAACTGTGCTATGTGCGAATAACAACTGTAAACATGCGCTATGCGAAAGTAGTGCAAGACAGACCAGATCAATCTTCTGTTTGAATGTCGCATATGATAAGAACATATTACAAATAAAAACAGTACATAAAACTTCAAACGACTGCAGGAAGGTATATAGCTTACGGGCTGCATTACAAATATTTTTCTGTTTTAGAAATTAATGCGCTGTTAGCTGATTACGGAAGATAATCATATGCATATCACGGAAAAGTACGGATATTTACGGAAATTTACGGAAACGTACGGAGCGCGATATAAGAGTTTGTAGTTTGATTTTAAAATTTCCGATGTTATTTCATTGACAACTTTGTTATTTATGAACGATTACATATATATTTACCTAAAAATAAATGTCTCTAAAAAAAGATATAATTTACGTACATTCCCGAGAAGGAACTCACGTGATGAAAATCACCCGCCATTTATCGATTGCAACTACAAGGTAACCCAGAATCATTTTTGGTTTTTTCTGCTATACACATTGTACAGTACTGTATTTATATTTCATTGCTGGTATTGCTTTGTTTATTGTCTTGTCCTTGGTACACAATAATTTTCGATCCTCATCATCAGATCATATCGCTTGAAGTTGTACAAAGCGCAGATCGAATTATTTTTATTGGCTTAAACATTTTATAATGTTGACTATGTGATTATTTTTCATTTAACGTACGTTTTATAATAAAACAAACTTCCCTGCCACCCATATATTTGTGAATCATTCATTCTGTGTCATATATTGAATTTCGTCCTCTGCACATTTCGACCCGCGCTTTAGGTAAGGTTCAGCGCAAAACACGTAGGTCAAAAGTTGTTTTTCGGGGAGTTAACCTATAGCCCCCAGGCCTTCAGCGCTCACAGCCCTTTGATTCATACTTGTTATCTTTAACTTGAAATGAGCGAATGTTTTACAGGATTTGTTGATGAACATTTGAAATAAAAGTAAGACATGTCGCTAGAAAAAAAAAACAGCATAATTATAAGCTATTTCAAGTCATATCACAATCTATTTACAAAAATTAAAACATTTCCGCTAGGCCGTGCTTTCCGTTATAGGACCACAATAAGACCGTTGTGTGGACCGCACCCATGTCCCTACCTCAAAGGTCAAGGTCACACTTAGAGTTTGAAAGTAATAGAATCCTGTATATACATGTATGCACACATTTGTGTCCGGGCTGTAACTTCGTCATATAAAGTAACTTGACACAAATGTTCAGCACATCAAGACGATGTGTCGCGTGCAAGACCCTTGTCCCTGCCTCAAAGGTCAGGGTCACACGTAGAGTTTACATGTAATGGAATACTGTACGCATGGTAACTATGTCAAGCATGGAAGGATTTTACAATTACATGGCACAATTGTTGAGCACATGGAGAGGGCACAGACTGTGAGACATCTCTTTCGGGGGCATTCGCCACTTATGACGGACAGCTCTTGTTATTGAATTTGTTCAGTTGTAAGCACTAATTTAAATTTTGAATCTTTGTAAAATCTACATCTTGTCATTTAAATTTATCTGCAGTTGAATTGTTAAATTATGACCAAACTTAGTGTCTAGCTTATTATTTACAAAACTTTTTGTGGGATTTAGTTTCGGGGTCAATGTCAAGGACACTGTTACTTAAAATATGGTAAGAAATAAACGTAAAACGATAAAATCAGATGAGCGTCCAGATAATGCACATCAATTATTGCACACGTATTCTAGCATGTAATAATAACTATACTATCAATGGGTTCTTCCTGGAACATGAACAGTTGTTGCACAGACAGGATGAATTGAAGAGGCCCTTGTCAATTTCCGCTGATGGGATTCGAACCAGCAACCTTCAAATGAGATGTCCGCCGCTTAAATTTACATCTACACATCAGCGTCTCCCAGCATAGTGTTTATTTCATGCCATATCGTTTACTACACAGTTTTCTAAATGTAAAGCTTTGTTTGATTATCCGTGCGATGACAATGATCTCTTTCAATCATAGTGCATGAAACAAACTAGCATGATAAATAAAAATGTCGTCTGCAGTCCATCGTCATGTTTAATAACTGTGATTTTGATTAATTATATGTTAATTTATTATATTGATTCATATAGCCGATTTAGTCTAATTATAGCATATTATTATATAGCTGGTGACTAGGGCGGGCGGAGGTTAGTATATAGCGCACTAGTTTTTTTCCTAAAATCTTACAAGTCTGTACTTTGCTAGTTTAAACCTAGCTAAAGTAAGTAAACTAGTGAGATTAAAAAAACTGTCTTTAGCTTATTAAATAATTAAAGCTATAACTTACTCAAAATGACCAGAAAAAGTATGGTAAAAAAATTATCAAAACAAGAAAAATGTTTAGAAAATTAAAACAAAATAAGTTATGCTCATCCATTTCTTTCAAAAGTGCATACAAACACACATTTATCATATCAAATTGATGGAAAATCGCTTTCTCCGTGTCCGTCACATAAACTTAACGTTAGCTATAACTTTGCCATTTATTAAGATTTCTTCATCAAACTTTACAATTGTACTGTTTATGACAAAAGGGTCATGATACCACTAACTTTTAGGTCAAGGTCATATTTGTCAGAGTTACGCCCCTTTTTTATCCCCCCGCCAAAGGCGAAGGGGATATTAGAAATGGTCTCCGTCCGTCCGTGCGTCCGTCCCAATTTTGTCCGGAGCATAACTCCAAAAGTACTTGAGCGATTTTCTTCAAACTTCATACACTGACAGAGCACATTGGGAGGAAGTGCAGTGTGCAAGAACAATAACTCTACCTTGCCTACTTTTAGAGTTATTCCCCTTTATCAGATTTACTTTAAAAGTTTTTTCCAGAGCATAACTGCAAAAGTACTTGAGGGATTTTCTTCAAACTTAACACACTGACATAGCACGTTGGTAGAAAGTGCAGTGTGCAAGAACAATAACTCTACCTTCCCTACTTTTAGAGTTATTCCCCTTTATCAGATTTACTTGTCCGAAGCATAACTCCAAAAGTACTTGAGGGATTTACTTCAAACTTAATACACTGACATAGCACATTGGTAGGAAGTGCAGTGTGCAAGAACAATAACTCTACATTGCCTACTTTTAGAGTTACTCCCCTTTATCAGATTTACTTGAAAAAAAATTTCCGGAGCATAACTCCAAAAGTACTTGAGGGATTTTCTTCAAACTTAATACACTGACATAGCACATTGGTAGGAAGTGCAGTGTGTAAGAACAATAACTCTACCTTGCCTACTTTTATAGTTATTCCCTTTTATCAGATTTACTTGAAAAAAAATTTCCGGAGCATAACTCCAAAAGTACTCGAGGGATTTTCTTCAAACTTAATACACTGACATAGCACATTGGTAGGAAGTGCAGTGTGCAAGAACAATAACTCTACCTTGCCTACTTTTAGTCAAATAGAAAAATATCATACCTATACTGATAATGAACATTAATATAATTTTGCAAACCTTCTCTTCATTACCTTGTTCTTTTTCCTCTTACTTGAAAACTGTACTCAGCATGACCAAAACTATACGGCTTTTTAAGGATTTCCTCTCACCAAGTAAAATGTACGAAAGTACAACCTTCAGGTAACTTCTTCCCGGCGAGGGGATTAACCATGTGTAACATGGCTCTTGTTGTAATTAGATTTTGTCACAAAATTATTGGATATTCTGACAAAGCGTAAGAGGGCGACACAATTGTTCTACTGAACACCCATCTAGTTTAATGATACTAAACCATTGGTGAATGTATTACATTAAATTGGAAAAAAAACATATTAAAGGGTATTATCATTTTAAAACTTAAAATATTCAGTGCATAATATTATAGTTTCCACATTTCTCATTTCCTGTTTATTTTACAAGCAATAAATGTTTATAGCGTATATCTGTTACATCTGCAGTTCTTGATGAGTATTAGACTTTCTTGGATTTTGAGTCAGTATAATTATTATGATGTTTAATACCAAGCCTAATTATGTATATAATTGGTATGTTGCCCTCGGGTACTTAAACATCGAGTTAAAATTTGAATTTTTTGGCAAGTTTGTCCGTTCCATTTCTCAGCAACTACTGGACGGAAATTGTAGTGATAGGTACCAAGCCTATCATTATAATGTGCATTCCTCTGCATCCTTACCTCAGATATTTTTTTTACTGAGTTTCAACACTTTGATTTTTTCATACAATAGTGTACATAGAGATTTTTGTCAGGAGTCAATTCAATGTGGTTTTTTTGTTTTTCAGGAATTATGGATGGATGGATTTCAAACGTTTTCTGGCCCTATTGAAGATGTGAATAGTGACCATAGAAGACGTCACATGAAGCTGACGCCACTTACCATAGCCTGTAGCGTAAAAGATCTGTGATGTAAATGCCGTTAAAAGCTCCTTACTAAAACAATGTCGTAATCATGTATGATAATAATACATTGTGAATATTGTGTACTTGTGTATATGCATATTTGTTCAATGTAATGTTTAAATTTCGAGAGAAGTATTTCGGACACGTGAAATGATTGTAAGCTATAGTCTGTAACAAGTAAAGAAATAAGTGATCAAATGCGACCTAATTTTGGCACGTGTGACAAAATATTGGACAAAGTAAAGATAAAGCCGATAGTAACGAATTGCTGACCGATTTCAAAGACTAAGCTATCATTTTACAGATAATCAAAAACGGTATCAGATGTATTTTTCTTTTTTGTCGAAAAATAGATTTAACATCGAAAATGTAGCGATTATTTGGAAAGCACTATTTTGATGATGATCTTCTACTTTCTCTGAATCAGATATTGACTAGTATTGAAGATCAGAATTGTCATCAGCTGACTGCCAGAAAGTCTCAAGAAATACAAAAATGTGTGATCTTAAATCTTAATACAATTATGACCAAGTTACCATAGATAGCTTTAGATTTTTTTTATGATAACAGTTTTCTAGTTTATACGTACAGAGTCAAGAGTTCAATGTTGTTTTATTATTTACTGACAAAAGTTTTGTTTTGAGAATAGTCAAGCATGCTGTTTTACATACAGCTTTTGTTTTTTGTTGCAAATTTATTGATCTTTCTAAGCAAACTCTGACTGGTCATAGTGCTTTAATTTTTTATGTGTATATTTTTTTTTTTGGTAATGTGTTGGAAAAAAGCATTTTATGAAATTCTATCCATTGACTCAGTAGTTATGGCTCTGGATGGATGGACTGACGGACAACGCCAAAACAATATCCCTTCGCCTTTGGCAATACGTTATGAAGTAAAAAAGATGTTACATTACTTGCAAAGTATGCTCTTCAATCTAAAACAAGAGAATAAATGATTATTGCATCAAAGAGGCTGCAAGTTCATGTTGTTTTTTTTTTGTATCGGGTAATGTATTGGAATAAGGCATTTAGATCATCCTTGATGTCATACCCACGCCGAATTGTCATTTTGTATGTATTTGCCTGGAAAACACATGAAAATGCTAGATGCAATGGTTAGTTTAATTAGCCGCCGTGGATGCCTTCCTTGGATAAAGATACATGCATGTTCTCAAGTTCGTTGCAACATTGTAGACGTATTTTTAATATTTATATTAAAAAAAAATAATCATCATCTGTATTTATAGTCAGCAAGATACAATAATAATTAAAATAATAATCATATCATCATCATTATCATCATCATCTTTATTTAAAGTCGGCAAGATAAAATAATAATAATCATCATCATTATCATCTTTATGTTAAGTCCGCAAGATATAATAATAATAATCATCATCATCATTTTTATTAAAAGTCTGCAACTATAATACAATAATAATCATCATCATCATTTTTATCTTAACGTCTGCAAGTATAATAATAATAATAATAATATATCATCATCATCATCTTTATTAAAAGTCAGCAAGATACAATAATAATAATAATCATCATCAACATCGTCATCTTTATTTAAAGTCAGCAAGATACAATAATAATAATAATCATCATCATCTTAACTTAAAGTCGGCAAGGTGCAAATAACAACATACATTAGACAACTTAAGCTTTTGAACCGATCGCACAGGTGTTGGTGTATGTAAGTCTTACTGGGACAACACACCTGTTCGATCTAGTAACTACCAACCATCTAACATGGGCTCGAACTTTGGTGGCATTGCTGAGAAGCCAGTGTGATAACCACTGCCCTAAACAGACATCAAATTTATAACAATATTTTGGTGTTTTCTGGTGTCTTTGTGTAGTCTAGGGGTGTCTTCGGGTAATTGATTGGCCATGAAGGTCAGTTTTGCAGTCAATACTATTTCCTTGTTTTTTTAATAAAAATGTTGAAGCATTTCATGACTACTTCTTCTAAGGACGTCTTGCAAAATGCATTCCATAAAAGACCCCGTCTTAAGGGCGGTGCTAATAATCACCTTTTGATATAGTCAAACCTAAAAACAAAGAACGCTGACCGGGAGAAATTAAAGTGGTCTTTATTCAACGATGTTTCCACTATAAATAAATAGTGCAACGTTTTGTCCCAGCTGGTCTTTATTTGTGGGATGGTCTTAAACACAGGGTTGACTGTACGTTATATTTTTATGCTCAACATGCAGATCTCAGTATTAACATTATTTAAATTGTGTAGTTTTCATGTTAATGAGATCCGAGTGTTTGACCTTAAAATTAACACTATTTTGATTTGATTTGATCTACATTTTTTTTGTCATTAAAATGGTTAACTTTTTTCAGACCATAATGGCAATTGCAGTTAAAAGTGTACGGCTTGTGCTTTAACAGCTCTTCCTGTTTCTCTCATATATGACGCCAACCCCACTTGTATTGTTCTTCTTCATCAAATGTGCTTACTCAGCACTTCATCAATTCTGCTTACTCAGCAGGTTCAGTTAGGTTATGCAGTTTAAAATAGACTATGAGTGCGTATGAATTGATGTGTTAATAATAACCATAACAATCACTATAATAATAATAATAATCATAATCATAATCATAATCATAATAATCATAATAATGATAATTTTATACTGTAAACCATCATGGTAATTTTCACTCCATTCGCAGAAGCCAGTTTTCAGCGCATATTGTGCAGATCAGATTTCTTTACTTCACAAATATATGTTTACTTTCGTTTTGTAGTTTGTTAATATGATGTGGTGAAATCAAGTAATCACCAATTGGTACAAAATTGGTTAACAGGAATATTGACGTGAAATTTCATTGGTTTACAGTAACTTTTCATTCTGTATTTTAAGAGACTGTAATACATGAGAGAAACAGGAACATGTGCAAGAGACTTCGAATTACAAAAACATGTACCATAGACGTTACTCTGGAATAAGTGAAAGCTACATGTGGACATAACTAATTTAGTCAAACCGGTGTAAAAGACCACTTCCAAATAAAGACCAGGACGGAGAGCATACTGTTGTTCTATTCAAATCCAATCAAGGGACATGCACTAAATTAGAAAGTTTAAATAAATTAAACATGTTGTATTTTGTAAATGAATACTTGAAAATCAAAGATTTATTTATTATGTATGCATAAGACCAATGACCCCTGATAGCCTCCTGTAGCACTTACTACCAAGAAATGTGTCATGCATCAAAATTGAGTACTTATTGGCTTGGCCCTTGAGGATAGGGTCTGATATGGAGTGCATTTTGTAAGAAATCCATGGTAGGAGCGGCCATTAAATGTTATTATAAAGCATTACTTATTTTTAAAAAGATTGTTGTCCAAAACTGAGTACATTACTTTAAATATCAAAACACATTCCTGTACTGAATGAAACATAAATAAAAAAGTAAATTATAATGAATTCAAAACTGATCCTTACGTGCAAACTACTTATCGGAAGACACCCGTAGACTTCCCAAAGATACTCGAAAACGCCAAACTATTGTTAAATGTGCACTGATTTTGGAAGGCGATGCTTTGAATTTGGATTTAGTATTTATTAAAAAATTCTGTATATTTGATAATTATTGTTTGAAAACACACACGCACTTGTGTAATCAGCTGGGGGAAACCCTCTCTTAAAATATATATATGATTGACAAGTACACTCAGTAAGCTTTGAAGTTGCAATTAATTTTGCCTGAATAATTAAAATGAATTAATTTTAAAACTTTATTTTTACTAGAGAAGTGGGAGCTGTTGTATTTGTAAACTGCTTAAATAGCGGACATCACTCAAAATCGCCGTTCATCAGTATTTCGATACTTTGATTAATATTTAAATGTCAAATCAGAATCAATTTATTAAATATACGTCTATAATGCTGCAAAGAACTGGTGAACATGTATGTATCTTTATTCAAGGAAGAAATATACGGCTGACAATTAATTTAACAGCTCTAGCATTTCCATGTGTTTCCAAAAAGCACTGTTTGGGGTTGGTATAAAGACATTAAGTGTGATCTAAATGCATTATTCCAATACATTATCTGACACCAAAAATAAACAAAAACATGAACTTGTAGCGCCTCTGATGCCATGCATCAATTCCTCTCTTGTTTTAGATCGAAGAGCATACTTTGCAATTAATGTAACATCTTTTTTACTTCATAACTAAGTATCCTCCGCCAAAGGCGAAGGGATATTGTTTTGGCGTTGTCCGTCAGTCTGTCCATCCAAAGCCATAACTAAAGAACCAATGGATAGAATGTCTTAAAATAAGTATACAATAGCATAATGCCCTTGGCGCACGTGCAACTCATTTTCTTCTATATTCAATATGAAAACTCAAAATTTTATCTCGCTACAACCAGTTATCAAATTTTAATTGCAATTGGTTCAAATAATTTAATTATCACTCGTTATGATATCCACACCGTGCCCTTTGGTAATATTTTTTAGAAATGAGGCCTTTAAGGGGGTGTAGCACTTTTCTTAGATATTATACAGAAACTTAAGAAATGGTTCCCTTAGGGGGACGTAGTGATTTCCTTACATTATTATTCTATATAGAAAATTAAGAGTTCTTGTTGTCTGAAACTAGTGGTGCTAATTTACTTCAACTTGAAACAACTAAGTTCCATGTGACTGTAACTTGACGAAAAAAATTATCCCCATTGGAGATGAAGCCCTTTAGAAATTATAAGAATTCTTTTTTTTCTGAAAAAGACCAATACATTTTCAAGTTGTTCTTTTTCGGATATTTGTTTCATTTGACAGGTGATATATTAAATAAACTTAATTTGTTTGTTATGATATCACCAGATCTGATGTCGATAAACGACATGCAACCATGTGGGAGTGAGTGTCATTGTTGTTTTCTTTTCGTCCCGTTTGGTGATTGTTCCTTTTAATACAACGTTTAATACTGTCCCAGAGTTGTCTCCCTTTCTATCCCAAGGGAGATACATTCTACAGTAAACTCCGCTTATAACGAACTCCTCGGGACCTATCAAATGTGTTCATTATATCCGGGGTTCCATATATCCGTATATCGAACAAGTTTCTTATATACGATGTATATAAATCGAACTAAAATATATATCGAACAAATATTTTTAAAGTCAAATGTAATAAAATCCGAACCATAAATTTACAGTTGCTTTTGATGTTCCTACCTTCTTTTGAAGAGTTATAAAGATCTATAACTGTTAATTTATTTTCTAATGTGAGCGTTTTATGTTTTTCTCCGTAAATGTTTTATGAATGGACAGAAATTTTAAAACCTGTCTGTATAAACACCAACTGAAGAAAGCTGATTTTTGCTTACTTGCCATAACTTGAAATATTTACAAAGGTATTTTCCCAATATGCGATTTCACACCGTCTGCATGCTTTTAAAGAAACGCTCACAATTATTTACGTAAATTATTATCACTTGAATATCGCACTTAGCAATTATATTTGTATTCTCATTTAACTAATTTATTAAAAGGTTACACATGTGTAATGATTTACCTTAATGCTACATGTGCGCTATGAAAAATACAACGCAGACGGCAAAAGTAAAATGCAAAATCAACAGAATTTTTTAACTCTTCGGAACATATTTGCAGTTCGATATATACGATCACTTTACTGTACATTTTTCATTGTTGGGCCAGGAAATATTGTTCCTTATATCCGAAGTTTCCTTTATAACCGGAATATGATATAACCGTATATGTTTACATTAAACAAAGAAGGGGAAAATCGGGCCAAAAAAACTGTTCGTTATATCCGAAGTTATATTATATCCTGAGTCGATATATACGGAGTTTACTGTATTGACTTTAATTAGGAAAAACAGAGTTATTTCTCATTTTCTAAGGAAGACAAATCATATCAATTATACAGACTTAAATTAGTAAAATTAACCTAACCTCCCATTCTTTCCCAATGGAGAAAACTCGTACGGACTTTAAATATGAAAAACAGACTTACCTCCCTTTTATCCAAAGGGAGACAAATCGTATTTGACTTAGAAAGTAAGGTTACTCTGTTTTCACTAGTCTAAGGAAGACAAATCATATTAACTTTAGTAAGAAAAAGGGTTACATCAACTTTTTATCCAAAGGGAGACAAATTGTATGATCTTAGAGAAGTAAAAATAAATTAGTCCCCGTTTTATCTACAAAGCGAGAGAAATCGTACTGCCTTAGATAATATAAAACAGAGTTACCCATAAAAAGCAAGGGAGACAAATCGTATTGACTTACAAAAATAGTTATTTCCCATTTTCTAAGGGAGACAAAAAGTACTGACTTAAATTTGTTAAAACAGACTTACCTCCCTTTTTTCCAAGGGAGACAAATCATATTTGAATTAAACTAGTAAAAACAGAGTAACCCCCTTCCCTTTCCAAGAGAGACACATCGTTTTAACTTAAATAAGTAAAACTGAGTTGTCCCCCTTTTTATCTACCAAGGGAGAGAAATCGTATCTGCCTTAAATAATATAAAACAGAGTTACCCTCCCTAACTTTTCCAAGGTAGACAAATCGTTTTGACTTTAATAGGAAAGGAGTTACTTCCCCATTTCTAAGGGAAACAAGTAGTCTGACATAAATTTGTTAAAACACCCCTCCTTTTTATCCCAATGGAGACAAATCGTCTGGACTAAAACAAGTAAAAACAGAGATTAACCCCCTTTTTCTATCCAAGGGAGACAAATCGTTTTAACTTTAGATAATATAAAACAGATTTGCCTCCACTTTCCAAATCCTAAGGTAGACAAATCGTATGTGACTTAAATAAAATAACTTGTTGTCCCCCTTTCATAATAAGGAAAAAGAATAACCTCCCCTTTTCATCCCAAGGGAGACGTATCGTATGGACTTGAATAGTTATAAACATACTTGTTCCCCTTTTTTCTCCCAATGGGAGATAAATCGTACTGCCTTAGATAATATAAAACAGAGCTATCCCTTTAAAGGGCAAGGGAGACAAATCGTATTGACTTTAAAAAAATAGTTATTTCCTATTTTCTAATTGAAACAAAAAGTATTGACTTAAATTTGTTAAAACAAGACTTACCTCCCTTTTTCGCAAAGGAGACAAATCGCTTTTGACTTAAACTAGTAATAACAGAGAAACATCGCTTTCCTTTCAAATGGAGACACATCGTATAAACTTTATTAAGGAAAAAGAGTTACCTCCCGTTTTTATACCAAGGGAGACAAATCGTATAGACTTATATAAAAACAGAGTTGTCTCTCTTTTATATTCCAAGGGAGACAAATCGTACTGCCTTTGATAATATAAAACAGAGTTTTTCCCTTTTATTACCAATGGAAACAAAACGTATTTGAGTTAAACTAATAAAAACAGACGTACCTCCCTTTCCTTTCGCAGGGGAGACAAATCGCTTTTGACTTAAACAAGGAATAACAGTTACCTCCCCTTTTCATCCAAAGGGAGACAAATCGTATGAACTTTAAACAGGTAAAACAGAGCTGTTCCTCCTTTTTTCTACCAAGGGAGATAAATCGTTATGCCTTAGATAATATAAAACAGAGTTACCCCTTTACGAAGCAATGGAGAAAAATCGTATTGACTTAAAAAAATTATTTCCCATTTTCTAAGGGTGACAAAAAGTACTGACTTAAATTTGTTAAAACAGACTTGCCTCCCCTTTTTCCAAAGGAGACAAATCGTATTTTAATTAAACAGAGTAACCTCGCTTTTCTTTCTAACGGAGACACATCGTATTAACTTTAATAAGGAAAAAGAGTTACCTTACGTTTTTTTCCT
Source organism: Saxidomus purpurata (assembly GCA_022818135.1). NCBI lineage: Eukaryota > Metazoa > Mollusca > Bivalvia > Venerida > Veneridae > Saxidomus > Saxidomus purpurata. The sequence goes on from JAFMSR010000015.1 coordinate 30,844,740, forward strand.
AAGGAAGACAAATCGTATGGACTTAAGTAAATACAGAGTTGTGTCTCTTTTATATTCCAAGGGAGAAAAATTGCACAGTCTTATACAATACAAAACAGAGTTACCCATCTTTTAATAGCAAGGGAAACAATTCGTTTTTGACTGAAACTAGTAAAAACAGAGTAATCTTCATTTCATTTCAAGGGGAGACATATCGTATTGATTTAAAAAAGGAAAAAGAGTTACCTCCCCCTTTTTCCAAAGGGAGACAAATCGTATGGACTTAAAATGGTATAAAGATAGTATTTCCTCTTTTATCTACCAAGGGAGAAAATCGTACTGCCTTAGATAAGATAAAACAGAGTTACCCCTTTAAATAGCAAGGGAGACAAATCGTATTGACGAAAACAAGGGAGACAATTAGTACGGACTTCAATTTGTTAAAACAGACTTATCTCCCTTTTTTTCCAAGGGAGACAAATCGTATTTGATTTAAATTAGTGAAAACAGTAACCTCCCTTTCTTTTCCAAGGGAGACAAATCGTTTTAACTTTTATAAGGTAAAAGAGTTGCCTCCCCTTTATATCCTAAGGGAGACAAATCGTATGGCTTTAATAAGTAAAAACAGAGTTGTCCCCCTTTTATCTACCAAGAGAGAAAAAACGTTCTCCCTTAGATAACATAAAACTGAGTTACCCCCTTAAATAGCAAGTAAGAAAAATCGTAGTTACTTAGAAAATAGTTATTTCCCATTTTCTAAGGAAGACAAGTAGTACTGACATAAATTTGTTCAAACAGACTTACCTCCCTTTTTTCCCAAGGGAGACAAATCGTATTTGACTTAAAAAAGGTAAAAACATAAAAGTAACCTCCCTTTCCTGTCAAAGGGAGACAAATCGTAGTATCTTTAATAAGGAAAAGAGTTGCCTCCCCCTTTCATCCCAAGGGAGACAAATCGTATGGACTTAAATAAGTAAAGAGTTGTCACCCTTTTATCTAACATGGGAGATAAATCGAACTGCCTTACTTAATATTAAACAGAGTTACTCCTCTTTTTATAGCAAGGGAGACGAATCGTATTTGACTTAAACTAGTAAAAACAGAGTAACCTCCCTTTTTTCCAAGGGAGACACATCGTAGTATCTTAAATAAGGAAAAGAGTTGCCTCCCTCTTTCATCCCAGGGGAGACAAATCGTATGGACTTAAATAACTATAGAGGGACCAAGGGAGACAAATGGTATGGACTAAAATAAGTAAAAACAGAGTTGTCTCTCTTTTGTCTTCCAAGGGAGAGAAATCGTACTGCTTTAGATAATATAAAACAGAGTTACCCCCTTTAAAAAGCAAAAAAGACATATCGTATTGACGGAAAAAATGTAGACAAATAGGACTGACTTCTGTTTGTTAAAACAGACGTACCTCCCTTTTTATTCCAAGGGAGACAAATCGTATTTGACTTAAATTAGTGAAAACAGAGTAACCTCCCTTTCTTTTCCAAGGGAAACAAATGGTATTAACTTTTATCAGGAAAAAGAGTTGCCTCCCCTTTTTCATCCCAAGAGAGACAAATCGTCTGGACTTAAATAAGTAAAAACAGAGTTGTCCCCCTTTTATCTACCAAGGGAAGAAAACGTTCTGCCTTGATAATATAAACCAAGGAGACACCCCACTAAATGCAAGGGAGACTAAATAGAGTGACTTAAGAAAATAGTTATTTCCTCATTTTTCTAAGGGAGATGAAGTAGTACTGCATTAAATAATTTAAAACACACTAACCTCCCTTTTTATCCCAAGGGAGACAAATCGTATTTCACTTAAACAAGTAAAAACAGAGTAACCTCCCTTTTCTGTCCAAGGGAGACAGATCGTATTAACTTTAATTAGGAAAAGAGTTGCTTCCCCTTTTCATCCAAGGGAGACAAATCGTTTTGGACTTAAACTAGTAAAACCAGAGTTGTCCCCTTTCCTTTCCAAGGGGGACATCGTATAATCTTTAATAAGACAAAAGAGTTACCTCCCGTTTTTATCCCAAGGGAGACAAATCGTATGGACTTAAATAGGTTTAAACAGAGTTGTTCCCCTTTCTTTTCCTTTTTCTTAGAAAATCGGAAATAACTATTTCCCGATTTACTGACTTAAATTTGTTGAAACAGACTTGCCTCCCTTTTTCCAAGGGAGACAAATCTTATTTGACATGAACTAGTAAAAACAGAGTAACCATGGGGAGAATCCTTCTTCCTTGATATATAAAACAGACGTCGTACCCCCTAAACTTTAGCAAGGGAAAAATGAGAGTGACTTACCCATTTTTATTCCCACTGGAGACAAATCGTATTGGACTTAAATAAGTAAAAACAGAGTTGCCTCCTTTCCTTTCCAAGGGCGACACATCATAATGACTTTAATTAAAAATGAGTTACCCCTCTTGAAATCCCAAGGGAGACAAATCGTATTTGACTAAGTTAAAAAATAGTCTAGTATAACCTGCCCCTTCCCTTTGGTACGGGAGGCAAAGCTATTAATTTTGCAGCGCCCAACAACAAATTTCTCACATTTAGTTAATCCAAGGAGGATTTATCGTAGCATTAATCATTAAAAAAAACTTGCAGTATGTCCCATTTGTCAATACAAACAAAATGTAAATCGCTATTAATCTTTGATTTACCTGTAAAATATAAAGAGTTACCCCCAAATAAGCAACGGAGACAAATAGCCGTGGCTTCGGACGTGGTAGATATCTATCTGCCATTTTCTAAGGGAGATATTTAGTACTGTATACTATATAGTTTGTTAAATAGCCCTTACCTTATAGTTATCCCAGGGTAGGCAAAGCTCAATATTGGCGCCCACACAATAAATTTTTACATGAGTTAATCGGCGCTTTCCTGTAAAAGTGATCATTAAAAAACCTTGCGTATTTGACTTATATAAAACAAACCCATTGTAAATTGCTAATAATATTTGATTCCACAAAATATAACGAGAAAAACAACAGGAAAAATAGCCGTGTTTTCGGACGTGGTAGATATTCATTGATTTCGGATATTTAGTCTGTATCCTTTTACCTATCAAGACAGAAATCTGTTCTATATATAGGAATTGAATATGTATCCCCTTTTAAGGATACTTCCAAGGAGTCAATTACCGTCAGTGGGTAACTTACAAAATTGCTGTATTTTTTGTTCAAGGTTCGAATCCCAACTACTCTCTTAACTTTTTTAATTCTTTTTTTTTTTTTTTGGTTTTCTTATCTAAATTTGAACATTTTTAGGCTCGAACATGGCAAAAACAGGAATAACCAAAAAATCAAACATTCCAATCTTCTCCAAGACTGTCCGACACATCATAATACACTTTAATTAGGACTAATTTCCACCGTTTACAATGTTCACAAGGATTGAGCATTCAAAAGCCTTTGATAATTTAAAACTATGATTACCCTTTTAATTTAACATATAGTTTGAAGTTCAATACTTCGTCATTTCACTATATAAAAACAGTAGTCTGGTTTTAGCATCCACTCCGCCATTATTGAGCTTTGCCTGACGTACTGTAGCATGCCAGTACGACAGGGAACCAGACTATATACTATAATGCTCGCAGCCGTTTTATATATAGGAATTGAATATTTATGTCTTATATAAGCAGACACTGTTCGATCATTCCCCGTGGCACAGTGGGTAAGTGAATGGCGTTCTAGTTTTACAGGCGAGGTTCAAATCCCATCGGCGACACTATTTTTTTCTCCTTTTTTTGTTCCTTTTCATATTTAAATTTGAACATTTTTAGGCGCGACTATGGCGAAAAAAAATACCAAAAAAGGTGTCATATCCGAAATGTCTTCTTGAAATAACTTGTCCGAAATATAGTACACTTACTGGTCCAACATTTTCAACGTTTACAACGTTCACAGTTTGAGCATTCAAAAAACCTTTCGTCTGTTAAAGAAATGGCAATAACTTTTTCAAATTATCATATTATTTTTGAATGATCAATACTTTTATCATTTTCACTATATAAACAGTAACTTTTGTGTATCCACTGGGCGCCACCATTATTGAGCTTTGCCTGACTGTAGCATGCCAATACGACAGGGAAACCAGTCTAGTAAAAACAGAATTACTCTACTTTTACAAATTCGAGTAAGTACTAACTCTGTTTTTCCTAATTAAAGTTTATACAAGTTGTTTCACTTTTATTCCAAAGAAGACAAATCGCATTGACTTAATCTATTCAAAACAGAGTAACGTCTCTTTTATCCAAAGGGAGACAAGAGTTACCTCTTTTTCACTAAAGGGAGACATATAGTACTGACTTTATTTTTTATAAGAAAATAGCGTTACCTCCCTTTTTATGCTAAGGGAGACTAATCGTAATGACTTGAATTGTGAAAACCCGAGTTTCCTCCCCTTTTCTTCCAAGGGAGACAACAAGTACTGACTTAAAGTTGTAAAAACAGTATTACCTCCCTTTTTAAACTTTAATAAGGAACAAGAGGGTTCTCTCCCTTTTTATCCCAAGGGAGAGAAATCGTGTAAAAGGGACCAACCAAAGGGAGACCAAGTGAATTGTCTTAAACTAATCCTTTTCTATCCAAGGGATGACAAATCGTATTAACTGAAATTGTTATAAACAGAGTTATAAAAGAAAATAAATAAATACAATTTCAAATAAGAACCTATGGCGAAAAATGCCTCATTTTACCATAATTGGTCAACTTTAAATGGACAGGATTCGTAGACGTACTTTAATAAAAGTGATGATAATTCAAGCTTTTAAAGGCACATACCTTATAACTGATGCCAAACGAAATAGCCTCAAAACATAAATAATAGAATATTTCAGGTATGCATTCCAGTCATTATCGATAAAATCAGCATTACTGTAAATCATTCAATAATCTATGTAGAGTTGTTGTTGCAATTAATGGGTGGATGCGATTTATTACAGAAGGCCTCTATATTGATTAATTGTGGTAAAATGAGGTATTTTTCGCAATAGGTTCTTCTTTGAAAGAAGCAAGCTTACATTTTTAAAAGATGTTTTAATATATGTTTTAATATATCTTGTGTAATTGACTGTGGCTGGCGCTAACCAGGCGTAGCAAGGAAAGGGCTCTCTCCCTCCGCCCCCCCCTCCCTCCCTCTCTCTCTCTCTCTCTCTCTCTCTCTCTCTCTCTCTCTCTCTCTCTCTTATCACGTTGTGTCTTAGAAGTAACAGTATAATGACAATAAAAATAAAAAGGGAGGTATCGTATAATGTTAAACAATTAAAACATCGCAACACTGCTTGTTGGGACTAAATGTCGTATATCAACATAAGATACAACGTGTTGGCCGTAAAATTCAATGTTTTTGCAAAACATAACTCACAAAATAACGATATTTTGACACAGATATTTAAACCAATGAAATACATGTATCTTGTTTTAGATAGAATGCAAACTTAAATGTGTTTTTTGTCGCCAGTTTGATATACATACCACTACGTTTTACTACAATTCAATTACTTGTCAATGCTACAAGTTCATGATGTTTACCTGCATCTATGGTTGTTGTAACTCTCGAGACTATCAGAATCTCAGTAAAGTGACAGTCGGAGATGCCATCAAAAACGTAGTAAAATGTAGCTGCTCGCACTCGGACCATGTTTATTATGTATTGAAACAGAGTGATGCCAAGCAATACCTTCAAAAAAAAAAAAAAAAAAATTTTTTAAAAACACCCCCCCCCCCCCCCCCCCCTTTTTAAAAAAAAAACCCCCCTTCCAAACCCCCAAATTTTTTTTTTATTACCCCATCCAAGGGGCAACTCAGTAAAGTGACATCGGAAACCACAAAAAAAAAAAAAAAAAACCCCCCCCCCCCCCCCCCCCACTTTTTTTTTTAAAAAAAAAAAAAATCCCCAATATCTACCATTACTAGATAACCAAGCACAAAGACGAACCCCTTTGAAACAGTGAATCATTGTTTCCGAACACCAGGTGTAAATCAAATGATTACAATGCCAATCAAATTTGGACAAAATAGTCCGTCCTAGAAATGTATTTGTAAACAAAAGTTTTTTTTAAGATTCACTAGAACAGGATTCATTATGTTCGAATGGCTTGTCCAATGTTAGCTTAAGGTTACTTGAGAAAATGCCATTATGATAATAGTTCAACTCCATGCGGTAAGAATTGTAAAATATAGCTTTCAAAGACCACTTTTCGATTTATATGCGTTGACAGGGTTAAAACTGCAAGGGCCAACTTTCAGGTTTTTAACTTTATCTAGAATAATTTGCCAGCATATAACAAGAAACCAGAAAGTGAATAATTTTATTTGCATTACGTTGTCATGTAAGTTATAGCGTATAGATTATTCCGTATTTTTTACAAGATTAAACTTTTTCCCAGTTACATGTATTTAGCCAGCAGCCAGAACATCATTCAGTTCATCAGCTACAACAACTGAAAGCTTTATTATGACATCAAGCGCCCACATGTAATAGTCCACGGATTTCATCCAATGGCTTTCGTGCAAAAATTAAAGCTGCTCGTTCACAGTTTCCGGTGAAACATTAAATTTCTCCATACTGATATACTAGAATATAAAGTGTAAAGGTAATGGCAAGAATCAACGACACAAGTAATCATCTACATAGCAATTTGATAATGAAAATTCAAAAGCTTTTGTAACGCTTTGTAATTTGGTAGCGTGTAATTTCAAAAATACAGTGATACTTTACAGGAATTTACACTGGAACATTTTTATTTAAATCTTTTAGTTTCAGACAGTTCGGAGAACTTTGTTTTTCACCTAAATCTGAGAGCAAGCATCTTTAATGTCAGTATTTCCTCTACAGAACTAACAGAAATGTGAATATTCACACTAAGAAAAAGGCGATAAAGATGCAATGTATGGCAGAATGACAAAAATGAATGACACAGAGTAATGTAAATGTATGTTACAGTATTATATACGTGTGTTAATGAAAATTTCAACGGCACCTCTAGTATGAACTGTCTCTCGCGCGCTCACGCACTCTGTTTTATTTTAAATGTCTCGCTATTTTAGCAAGCATCTTACATGCATCTAACATGATTACACCAATAGACAATTACCTCACAGAATGATAATACACTGAAACATGCATCTAACTTTACACATTACTAATACAAGATTTCATTAAACAGTTACACATGTTGGCGGACAAAAATCATCCCAAGTACGGACAATAAGAGGTGCATCGTTAAAGTCGTTTTAGTGGTCGTGCTCCCGTTGCATTCGTCGTCATTACAGAAACATATCTCGCTGATTGTGCCGGACACTTCTCTCCTCTCACAACGTTCCGCTTCGTAGCCATAGGAACTGCAACCCCGAGATACTGAAACAGGGAAGCGGATACAGTATAGTCTACCATTGTAGATATATCATTCTTTTTACAGCAACTATTTTCTCAGTTGTCGTGTTGAGCATGTCCTGTTAAACCGTTTTCAGGATTTCTTCACGCTAGCTTTAACATATATATTGACAAATTTACGATTACATAAAAGTTAAAACACTTTTTTACAATAAAAACGATAGGCACTTGGTTGTTACCTCCCTTGAATTTATAATACTGAACTGTAAATAAAGAGAAGGTATGGCAGATGCCATTTTTATAGACAACGGAAGTCGGTAGACTGGTCATTAGTTTTACACAATGATGTCATCTTAAAACTGGCTCCCTGCGCTTGTGTTGTGTTTGCATAAGAGGACGGGAACCGCGTACCCTTCGCCAAATATGTTTTACCACACCCTTGCTTGTCCATCAATGCCCCCTTTCAATGAATTGTTTGCACAATTATTGTTAATACCCATTTTGTTGTTTGTTTTTATTGTGTGTTGTGTTTGACATATTTCGCGAAAACACATAACATAGTGGTTCCCCATTCTGCATGTAAAATAGCAACCAAGTGCCTGTGATAAAAACTGACACACATGTTCACACTACTTTTAGCTTGAAACGGGCCCATCCATTATTTACAACAGTGACATAACAGTACTTATTTTTGGGATATTGTATAGCGGTAAATGTTTGCGTACAATGGGTTACACTAACGTTTGAATTCATAGACTAAGAGTGTACATGAGTTGTTAAAGGTCCAATACTTAGCCCCTGATTGGTATCATTTTTAGCAAGTATGTTCATACTGTATACAATAAGTGGTTAGGGCATGTTATATAATTAAGACTTTTGCAAGACTGCAGAGATATAAACATTAAACTTTTACTGTTTTCAGCAAAATAGTAAATAGACCACCCAGGTCTTTTTAAATTACTATATACCCTTGTAATATATTTTACAAAGGTTGCTAGAAATTTGAGAAAACATTGCTTGCCAATCATCATGTTTTTATGAAATATTTCAAGATATATGTTGACCTTTGAAAATGTTGACACTTCATTTTCTTTGATATTGTATCTTTAAGTTGTTAGGGGCGGATCAGTGGTCCAGTTGTTAACGCGCTGAATTTATAATACAGGGATCACAGATTCGATCCCCCGCTCCTCCACTAACATAACTAATGGTCTTTCAGATGAGACCTAAAATCGAGGTCCGATGTATCGGTGCTGTACACCGGGCATGTTAAAGAACCAGAGGGCGTCTCTGAAACGGAACGCGTTGTGTATCTTGCACTGTCCCCCAAAACCTAAAATAACTTAAACTCTTCTTTTGGATTATCCGGTACCAACGATAAAACTCTAAAATACATACAGAGTTGTTAATACACAATGGGAAATATACTGTAGAGAAAATCAATGAACATTTACATGTACTCTGTTATAGTCCGTTGATTTTACGAACAATGCTTGGTACTAACGAGCGGGAGTTGATCAGTGCTTGACACTTTTTCTGCCGCATGAATAAACTTCCCATTGATCGAAGGCCATTGGTTCGAGCTTTGCTGCCGACGATGACCCAAGACTCCGCTGCGTGA
>JAFMSR010000015.1:30854183-30869926 GCA_022818135.1 Saxidomus purpurata
AGAGGGAGGCAGGGAGGGAGGCAGGGAGGGAGAGAGGGAGGAAGAGGGAAAGGAAGGGGGGATATATATATTATATATTTTGACGCCATATTTGCCCTTATATATATATATATATACTACAGGTAATTTATTTATTCTCGATTGCGAAACAAGTTCTTACAACTTGGATTAATCGCTCTCCAGACTCATTCCAGATGGAATCAACCTCGGAGAGAGGGGCAATGTGGAATTATTTCTGTCCTGCCCAAGGACACTACCGACATGGCTATGGTAGGGATCAAGCCCAGGGCCCTTCGATCCTGAGGTGAACGCGCTAACACTGTGCCACGGCGGCTCCAAAGGGACAGACAGAGGGAGGTAGGTAGGGGAAGACAGGGAAGGAGATTGCGAGGCCGGGGGGGAGAGGGAGGGAAAGGGAGGAAGGATGGGTAAAGGGAGGGAGATTTGGGGAGGAAGGGGGAGAAAGAGAAAAAAAGAGCAAGTGAAAGAAGTTTTCCTACCTTAAGTTGAGTGTTCCTTAAATATGAACGGCTTATAGGCCTTAAAAGTAAACAACACAACTTTCTTGAACATTAACTTTCAACAGATAATTTCTTTAAAAGACTTATCAAGTTTTTATTAAGATGCAAGTTGACTGATCTAAAAACTGATACGGCCAATTAATCGAATTATATATGCTTGAAACAATTTATTCATACTCAAGACAATGTTTAAAACCAGGCATTTCATGTAAGTGTACCTAGACAGCTCCATTTACTTAAATATCAGTAACTGTTGTTTTACAATATAGTCAGTAACTAGGTCTAGCACTGGATGATTTTCCTGCTCAATTGTTGTCGAATATTTTGGATATATTTAAATATTTGACTTGTTTAATACAAGTGGTAAAAATACTACTGACACAACATGAAGCAGAATCAAATAAATATATGAAAAGGGACATTGTAAATTACATTTTTATTAACAAAAATAATAGTTTTTAATGAAAATGTCAACATTGTGCATCTACATTCATTTGGAATTCAATTGCACAAAATTCCACATCAGCATCAACCTTAATTTTGACTATGCCAAGAGCCATAACTATCCACTGGTCCAATATATCAACTAAAACCCAGGTGCACATTTTCTCATCCCAATAAACATTTCTCTGAAGTCTGGTAATTCTTGGTCATGTAGTAAAGGAGCAGTAACTGATTTTTAGGACAAACGTACAGACAAGGGCAAATTATCTAAAAGCCTGAACCCCTGTCCCCCAAATTCAAGTGGGGCATAAAAATCAGTAAATCAATGAAAATTTATCAGGCATGGTGACAGAATGCACAACTCTTCTTTTTAGAGAAGAATCCGATGAAAACCAGTAGTTGTTTAGAAATAAGACTTGAACAGACTGCAGAATGTACCATCCAGGAAGCATAGGAGTAACACACAGAGATAGGAGAGAAAATGAGGCAGTCTGAGTGACTAGAGACAATAAAGTTGGAAAATACAAAAAAGTTGGAAAATACAAAAAAGTAACAGCTTGACAGTTGAAGGAAAAACAAGATTAAGGCATAGGCTGAAAAAAGACTATTCTGCAATAGAACATTTGTCTAATTCAACAGCCTATACACAGACTGTTGAATGAGACAAATGTTTAGCTTTTACAGAAAAGACACACAAAGACTTCTCAACATACATACAATAACAGATGGATAGATAGACATACATACAATAACAGATGGATGGATGGATAGACATACATACAATAACAGATGGATGGATGGATGGATCGATGGATAGATAGATAGATAGACAGAGAGAGAGACAGTGAGCCATATATGAAAATGAAAACACAAATATGTACATGGTGACAGAACATTCTAAATGACAGATGGTAGGATAAAAATATATGTAGAGAAGCAAATGATGAAAAAAGATAACTAACACACTACAAATCGATTCATTAAATAAAAGTAGACATACAATGAACAAAAGAATAAGGTACTGTCATGCAATACAAAGATCCCTGATGGATATGAAGCCATTAAATGAAAACATGACCTGGTCCAATTATGTTCATTAACAGCAGGTTAAGACGATATAGTCTTGGACCTTTGACACTGAAGATTGACCTTGAACTTTGTCATTTTGATAAGATGTGCATGGTTACATGACCTTTGATCCTAAAACTGACTGATCTTTGTCGTCAAGGTGAGATGTACATTTGACCGCAGTCCGATGAAAGAGATTATAGTATGGTGCCCTTCTACCCTCAAGTGTGACCCTTATTCAAACATGCTTGAAAAATAAATTATGCACTGTATTCTCTCCATGAGATTAACACTTATCCAAAGTTTCAAGAACTCCTCTAAAAGGTTTGGAAGATAAAGAAAAACAAAACCTTTGACCTTTAATGTAACCTTGACCTTGAGCAGGTTTGGTACCGGCAACAACCGTGACAAGTTATTTTAGTATGTAGAAATTGCAACCCAGACACAACCTATCAGAACATAACCTATATATGACAGGTTTTAAACTCTATATATGTGATACTGATTTTGATCATAATGTTAACTATTACATACAATAAATGTAGTTTTTAAGGTTTTTGATTCAGCCAGGTTAACTAGTTTTTACCCTTAATGACCAAATTCCATTTCAAAGTTGATGCAAATGCTTTGACCACTATTCACAATCTCAGACAGTTTTGATATTTTTCTATCACATTTGACCTGCCAACGTTCTGGACAAAATTTTTCAATACCCATGCACAAGTTATGCATGAAGGCCAGTTGAGATAAAAGGGCAGGATTGAGTTATGATCCTTGCAGAGTTAAGTTTAAGAATGATAGACAAAAGAACAATGTATGACAGATGGTAGTCAGAATAGCTCACTAAGTATATATGCTAGGTAATGTTAAAAGAAGAGGGCTATGATGCCCCTATATTGCTCACCAGAGTACCAGTGCTCCAAAAGATAAGAAAGAAGGTCAAGGGTCATAATCAAGGTCAGCCAAAGACTGTTTTGATCCCAGGAGACCCAGTTTGAGACTTGACCTTGAGTTCATTAAAACAAACATTCTGACTAACTTTCAAAATGACTTGATGCAAAATATGTCCTCTGGTGTTCGCATGTTTTTTTCTACGATTTGACCTGTTGTCCTAGTTTCTGACCCAATGAGACCCAGTTTCGAATGTGATCTATAGTTTATCAAAACAAACATTCTGACAAGATAATTTGGTACAAAATGTAGCTTCTGGACTCTGCACTATATTTATCTAAGATCTGACATGGTGACATAGTTCTTGACTCCACATTTATAACCCAGTTTAGCGTTTGACCTAGAAATATAGACAAATACACTGACCAACTTTAACGATCAGTGTTGAACAAGTCCTCTACAGAGTACACAGCGTTTTTCTTTATTTTAATCAGGTGACCTTTATTTGACCGCACATGATACAGTTTTAATCTTTCCTTAGAGATCATTCAGACAAACATTTTGACTAATTTTCATAATGATTGACATTAAAATGTAGTCTCTAGAGTGTTCACAAGGGTATCCTATGATTTGACCTGGAGACCAAGTTTTTAACCCCACATGACCCAGGTTCGAACTTGACCTAGAGTTTGTCAAAACAAACATTCTGACTCAATTACAAGATGATCCGAATTTATGTTGATTCATGAGTGATCACAAGTGACCAGGTGACCCACTTTTTTGACCCTGTATCACCCAGTTTCTAACTTGGCATAGAGATCATGGAGACAAACAATCTAATTAATTTTCATCATGACTGAACTTAAAATGTGGCATATGCAGTTTTCATACGGTAAGTGTGAACAGACAGATGACAGACATGGGGTGATCACAATAGTTCCCCATAGAGCACAAAGCTCTGATGAGCTAAAATGACAAACAAGCACATATAAACAAATATAATATAATATGAACACCTAAAAAGAGATAAGTGAACAAAGACGAAAGATAAAAAGTCAGAGAAATAGCAGGATGATAGAAATCTGAATGGATGGACAGACGACTAGTCTCCTTTCAACTTCAATCTCACATCTGTTTATTGTCAGTATTCCAAACTAAAGCTTGTCTACACATTTGAATAATGCTATAGGGGTTGTCCTAGTGTATACATGAGATGCAGGCTTCAAGTGTATAGATCTTCTGTTGTATCAGGGGTTATAAAACTACTCATCTCCCGGGAGGTAAGACCTGGCCTTCCTGTTGTACTGGTTGTGACAGACCTTGTCTATAGACCTTGTTTATGGCATATGGTTTCGAAAAGTATTCAAAGAACCTCAACATTCTCAGTATACTTATGCAGACGGTGAAGTGCAGTTCTCATCTGAAAACCCAGGGTCTTAGTCAAGAATATCAGTTTTCTTTGAAACCCTAGGATCTCATAACTAACTGAGAAAGTCAAGACTTTGATATGCCATTTCAACAAGTTTTCCAAGAACCTAGGTTCTCAAAGCTGGAAATCACAGGTATTTTTTAGAAAACCTTGGATCTCAGTGACCAAAGTACAAATATCACAGGTTTAAACATATTATGTATAAAAAGGTTGAAAATTTTCTAATTCATAGAATTTCTTCAAACATGGCGTTTTAGTTTAAACAGAAATCTAAAATAAAATCATAGGTCAGATCAGACCTTGACCTTGATTTTGAATATCTGCCCTTGAAGTATAATGTTGTATTTTCTAATTTTTGAAAATACTTTTACAAACCATATGCCAAACTTATCTTAATCTTTTGATTACTGCTGTCGAGCTTGGATGTGAGGAATTAGGGCTGTAACAATACGCCAGTGCATCGCTTTATCGCTGTGCAAACACCAGCCGATTAATTTTTTCAGACATCAAAAAATGTGGATGATATCATTAGACAACATCATTTTTATTAAGCATTTTTATAACATTTCAACTTAGAATTTTATGAAATTAAAATTGAGATTTTCCTTAACTGATTTATAATAATTCCCATGTCAACTGCATTTTCTTGAATTTAAAAATCACATTCTCATAAACATTGCCTTAAAATCGAAATTGAGCCTAAAGGGACATTATACATTTACATTTCGACAAACATTTTCTTACATGTATGTATACATAACATTTCAACAGACATTTTCTTAATTCTTCTTTACATTTAAAATGAATTTTTTCTTTTTAACATTTCAACTAACATTTTCTTTATTAAAAAGTGAAATTGATATTTTCCATTTCAACTAACATTTTCTTTATTAAAAAGTGAAATTGATATTTTCCGTAACGGACATTACACATTTAAATTTCAACAGACATTTTCTAACCATTCAAAACCACATTCTCCTCTAACATTTAAAATGAACAGTCTTTAACATTACAACTAACATTTTCCTTAAAATAGAAATTGAAATTTTCCTTAACAGACATGGACTCTCTTCACTTTTTAAAAACCACATTCTCCTTTACATTTAAGATGAACTCTTTCTTTTAACATTTCAACTAACATTTTCCTTAAAATAGAAATTGAAATTTTCCTTAACGGACATGGACTCTCTTCACTTTTTAAAAACCACATTCTCCTTTACATTTAAGATGAACTCTTTCTTTTAACATTTCAACTAACATTTTCCTTAAAATAGAAATTGAAATTTTCCTTAACGGACATGGACGCTCTTCACTTTTTAAAAACCACATTCTCCTTTACATTTAAAATGAACTCTTTCTTTTAACGTTACAACTAACATTTTCCTTAAAATAGAAATTGAAATTTTCCTTAACGGACATGGACTCTCTTCACTTTTTAAAAACCACATTCTCCTTTACATTTAAGATGAACTCTTTCTTTTAACATTTCAACTAACATTTTCCTTAAAATAGAAATTGAAATTTTCCTTAACGGACATGGATGCTCTTCACTTTTTAAAAACCACATTCTCCTTTACATTTAAAATGAACTCTTTCTTTTAACGTTACAACTAACATTTTCCTTAAAATAGAAATTGAAATTTTCCTTAACGGACATGGACTCTCTTCACTTTTTAAAAACCACATTCTCCTTTACATTTAAGATGAACTCTTTCTTTTAACATTTCAACTAACATTTTCCTTAAAATAGAAATTGAAATTTTCCTTAACGGACATGGACGCTCTTCACTTTTTAAAAACCACATTCTCCTTTACATTTAAAATGAACTCTTTCTTTTAACATTACAACTAACATTTTCCTTAAAATAGAAATTGAAATTTTCCTTAACGGACATGGACTCTCTTCACTTTTTAAAAACCACATTCTCCTTTACATTTAAAATGAACAGTCTTTAACATTACAACTAACATTTTCCTTAAAATAGAAATTGAAATTTTCCTTAACGGACATGGACACTCTTCACTTTTTAAAAACCACATTCTCCTTTACATTTAAAATGAACTCTTTCTTTTAACATTTCAACTCACATTCTCCTTGAAATTGAAATTTTCCTGAACAGACATGGACGCTCTTCACTTTTTAAAAACCACATTCTCCTTTACATTTAAAATGAACTCTTTCTTTTAACATTTCAACTCACATTCTCCTTGAAATTGAAATTTTCCTGAACGGACATGGACGCTCTTCACTTTTTAAAAACCACATTCTCCTTTACATTTAAAATGAACTCTTTCTTTTAACATTTCAACTCACATTCTCCTTAAAATTGAAATTTTCCTGAACGGACATGGACACTCTCTTAACATTTAAAAGCTCATTCTTCTTTACATTAAAGTGATTTTTTTCTAACATTTCAAATATTTTCCTTAAAAGTAAAATTGAGATTTTCCTTAACAGATACGTAACATTTCAACGGACATTTAAATTTTCCTTAAAAGTGAAATTGAGCCTTTTCAGATGCATAACACTCCAACAGACATTTTCTTAACTTTTAAAACCACATTCTCCTGTACATTTAAAATGAACTGTTTCTTTAACATTACAACTAACATTTTCATTAAAATTTTCCTCAACAGATATGGACACTCTCTTCACATTTAAAAGCATTTTTCTTTAAGTTTAAAATGAACTGTTCTTTTTTAAACATTTCAACCAACATTTTCTTTAAAATTCAAACTGAGCCTTAACAGACATTATACATAAACATTTCAACAGACATTAACTTAACATTTTAAACGACATTCTTCTGTACATATAAAATGAACTTTTTCAACTTATATTTTCCTTACAATTCAAATTGGGTTAGATGATAACAATTTGTTGTTGTAGGAGTTACGCCTGTGCCAACCATATTTTAGTCATTTTTACAGGCAGGCTGATCACCCTATCGTTCCTGGGAAGAACTAGTATTGCAAATGTTCTCAAATAAAAAAAACATGGTGGGTAGCAGGCCTAGACCCTCAATCTATGCGATATTACAGCGAGTTCAAAACAGCATCCTTAACACTTACCAGAGCTGGATGATAAAGTGTAGTGATAAATAGAGGCTATATTGACAGATAGAGATACAAAACTCATTAGTCAGGCATTCTTTCTGTAACACTCTGAAAGTGACTTACCCAGAAAACTATAAATATTTAACTTGATAAAGCTGACTCCTTTTAACAACTTTTCATGGTTGGCTTTTTGCTTGTTTACTTTTAGTTTCTGTTGTTGCATTTTAAACACAACTCGCAGTTGGTCGTCTTTTTATTTACTGAAGATAAATACTGTAGCAAACAAATTTGCACCTACCAAAACATCAATTGAAGGTGCATGACAATGATTGCATGCATCAATTTATAATTAAAACAAAGCAACAACGTTTGAAATGTCTGTATAAAACATGCATAAGACCTGTTTCATGTTTTTTATCTTTTAGCTTACTGTTGTTCTTCTTTTAAAGCTATACTGAAGTTGACTTCAAATCCAGGCTCTACAGTGTGGACATGCCCAGAACGACCCTCGACAAGTAGATCTATGCGAGTGAAATGACTATAAACAGCAAAGCCTGCATACATAACCGACTCAAAACAACCGAGTTTCGCTTCTGTTTGTTCCACCGACTCCTCTATAGATGTCTCTTCACAGTGTTGCACATTTCAGTGTCTGAGGGCTCCATGGCTGTTGGTTCTACCAGAATCTGTGAAGATAAAGTAAAACATGTCATGAACAGCTAGTCAAGGAATACATTAAATATGGTCAGTTAAAGTAGGTGACTTCATAATGCATGTGTTTATTAATATTATTATATAATATAAAAATGGTCACCCAAGATAAATCAGTATTTACTGCTACAGACAGGTGGCTGTTTACCCTGGGATGAGTATATATATATCAATATTATTGCCCCAGACTAAGTAAGGCAGTCATTAATACAGATCTAAACAACCATAGTCTAAACAGGTTTAATGTTCTCAGTACAATAATCTTTTTTTCTTAAATATTTTAAACATTTGTGAATAGGGGTGAGATATAAAACTGGTATATTGCAATTCGCTCAAGACGTGATACATACTGATATGGTTTTACAATGTACAGTGGTATTTGTATGTAAATAAAAAATTCAATTTTTTTTCATTCTTTCATTTAATACTGTAAAATAGCACAATAAATGCCAAAAGAAAAACGAGCAAACTGAAACATCACAAATTCTTAAAAACAGAACAAGTTACTCCGATAGTTTTGTTTTGAGCAACAGTTGGAACTTTTTTTGTAAGTATAAATAAAAAAGTTCTAATAGTTTATGTAAGAAATGCCATAAAACCCCTCAAGGGGCCTCATTTCTTAGAAAAATTAGGAAGTGTACTGGCAAGCAAGGAAAAGCCGATGGATTTGGCATGTTTTTTTCGTTTATTTTAGAAATAGACTAGACAGAATAAAAACGTTGACTATTTTGCAAATCTTTACCGTGACCTCCGTCGGTGGAGATATTTTTTGTTTACATTGGTCGCGCATGCTCGTAAATATGGGGCCTTAAAAGGGGTACTTAAAGCACACCAAAAATCGGTATTACAGCAGGAAATGTCGGCGGCTTGCTTTTATCGCTGATATTCAGTTCATAACGCGTATAACACAAAAATATTTGAAAAGCATTAAAAATAATTATTTCTAATGGGTTTTAACAATAAATTGTGTTTGAGAAATTATATTAATTTGCGGCTTGGTAAGTAGGTCTATATACCTACATGTGTCATTGTTGCCGGGAGTAACCGTTTTCTACTTCGTCAAATAGTTGCAACTTCATTTGCTAAATACCTTGCACAGCCTCCAGTCGTAGCTAACATCAGATTAGAACTCCCGACATTTGTTTCTGTGTGTTTGTTTGGCAATATAGCCTATGATTTCCCTGCATTGAGCGTCCCTCAAACAAAGGGGAAATACTATACAATCAGTACATATTACTTCCCTTGAATTGAAGAGTCAAATCATCCCGATATACACTGTACGGTTTGAAAATGTTATCAATACCTTTTTATTGCGTGTTGAAATGTATTTTAATGTGATTTTCTAATTTTTTAAGAAAAATTGAAGTAATAATTTCGCGCGGAAATCAGAAGTTGACAGCCGTCACATGACCCCCACGTGACTTTGTTGACAGCATATGTCAAGGTTGCAAGTACGCTGAAATGAAAAATCGATATCTTAGTAAATATTTAACACTTTGACTCATGATTTATGTCAGTCAGCTTCAAAACAAATCCTCCGATAGATTTTGATCAAAACTTCCTTTACACAGACCTGTTATAGAGGCATGTAACGGGAAAACTAAAAATCCGCCGACAATTCCTTGCCATCGGCTTTTCCTTGCTTGCCAGTAGGGCCGGGGTGGATATTAGATAGTGATCATTTAATCATCTGAGCCAATTACAATACAATTAATTATTTTGACGACTGGTTTCACAGAAATTGAATTTTAATGTTTTTATATTGAATTTAGAAGAAAATAACAATTAAAGGACAACTTTGGAGATGCTGCTAAAAAAGTTGATGTTTTTGTATTTCCTTAGATCTAGATTGACCTGGGTGGTCTTTTTGTCCGATTTCGCTGTATCAGTGTTTATCAGCTGTTTATTGCATGTTGTTAACAGTCAGAGATCTCTATAATTTGCACATGATTGGAAATTATTTCAGCTATAATTCAAAATAGGCATGATTATTCTGTTTACAGCCTCTTTTTGGGAGACTTCTGGGAAATTCGCCAAGAAATATTTCACGATTTCAAAACTGAAAAAAGTCACATCATCATGATCATGCTTAAAGTAAAATTGTGTAGCCTTAAAACAAAGAACATATTTACCTTAATTTGATTTGTTTTCTTTTTTATTTAACTTTTTTTTTAAAGAAGATTAGTGGTGTTGGTCGTCCCTCTTCGCTCCCTCTTCCCGCTGTTTTTATTAATTGGTGTCTGACGTCATGACCGGTTGGGGATAAACGGCTGACCAGCCCATGTACACACATGGGTGTGTTTATGATCTATAGTAAAAATAAAGTAACTGCAAGACAGTTCTTCAATTTAACAGAAGCAAGTCAAGTCAAGTTATATTCATTTACAGAAAGTCGGATGTTTTGACAATATAACATATCAAGCTCTGTAGGCCTACTGAGCAAGATTGTTAAAATTGTTAAAAATAGTAAAATAATAGTAGGCCTATCTTTAAAACAACTGCTACATACTGATTGAATAATTCAAGACCAGGTAGGATAACTTTACTTACCTTACTGGGTTTAAAAGACATGTGCATATTTTGTCCTGAAGGAGAGTATGCGGCCGACCCCAACTTATGGAGATTTTTAATAATAACAAGAAAAACTGTGATACAAAGTATCACAGCGGGCCCACAAACAAAACTGGCATGTAAATATTTTGGAAATAGGTGATGGTTGATGTTGAGGCATGGCTCAAAAGAACTCAAGGAAACAATTCTGGTTGAACATGCAAAACCTGACACGACTATGGCTATGGCTATGGCTATTTTTCACGCGTTAATTCCGAAATATACGTATGCGCTAAAACATATTATTTGGAAACCAACAACAAAGCATTAGATCAAATTCAAGTTACATGTAATAAATGCAGAGGAATTGCAGTTTTACTCCAAAATACTGCGAATTGCAATGTAACGGGGTCTATTATTGACTGTGTCTACAGTTTTCATCTCAAAAGTACCTCAATTTTTCAATGAAGAGAGACGCATATATTCGATCTAGTGCTAAAGTCTCCATGCACCTTTTACTCACCACGTATTAAATATAGCGGACCGCTGCAGCGGCCCGCAATAAAACCATGCAAATTAAAAAATAGATTTCGAAAGTGAGTGGATTTTAGACGCATGCGTCTAGTATGTATTCTTACATGCAAGTGAAATAATTGAACTAAACTACATTTTGAATTGAATACAAACCTATAACAGAATTACTTTAAGGGTGAGTAGCATGAATTATCTTCTTTTTCTTAAAAAAATCAGATACTGAATTTTTTTATTTAAATTTTAAAATACTGGGGAAAATGGGTTGACACCGATTGAAGTGACAGGAGGTTGCTTTTCATTGATGCATACTCAGGGGCACTAAGTCAATAAAAAAACATTCATACACGTGTATTTAAAAGTCGGATGGAAACTCTGCCAACTTTCGGTCGACTTTAGATAAATGAATTCAGTTTTTGCCATGATTAAATAATTACCCTTGATATAGACCGTAACGCTGAAACTGAAAGCACTGAGGCTCACATCCGTTACGATAGATCCAGGATGCGAATCCCACTAACGTCTTATTCCACTCAGCTGAAACGGGTAGCAGTGACGGAAAACGTACTACATGAATACATCTCTCCACGAACATGACACAATCTTGACTGAACTTTCAAAAACCACTCATTAAGCTACGGATAATATCTTCGTCACCAAACTACTATAATTTTTATAAAATTAACCAAAAACATGCCTCAAGTTGCGTTTGGCAATAGTTATTCATTTGACAAAGAACCTCAGTGAATCAGGTAATTATGATGTCCACTCTGTATTTAACAAACTTTTTACCGAATCGGCAATGAGTCAAACTTTACTTGTAGGACTCTCATAGTAAACAAGCGAATAAGCTTGATCAGTTTTTGAAAGATGTGCAGACTATAAATTAACTTGCGGAATATAAATTCTTTTAAAAACTGCAAACTTTCTCACATAGTCATGGTTGGTAGCAAGACTTAAACTGTTATGAACAAAGAGGCAGTCATTGAGGTATAAAAACTGCTTACAAGGATAGTTCATGTAAGAACAATTTGACTAAAATGATTTAATCTTCCTTTTTCTAGCTCACCGAGCATGAAGTGCTCAAGGTGAACTATTGTGATTGTCTGGTGTCCGTCGTCTGCTTGCCACCTGCAAGTCTGTCTGTCGTTTGTCTGTCCACACTTAACCGTGTATGCAATAAAAGTTGCATTGTTCACTTTATCTTTATGGGATTGTCTTGATAAACTCTAGGTCGCGTTTGAGTATGGGTCATCTGAGGTCAAAAACTAGGTTGCGGATCAAATAATAGAAAATAACTTGTGTATAAATTTTTCATTGAATTTTTATGAAACTTAGTCGTTATAATTGCCTTGATAAAATCTAGGTCGAATTGAAATAACGTTCATTAGGAGCAAAATGCTAGGTTATCCGGTCAAATCATAGAAAAACCTCGTGCATGCAATAGATACTGCATTTTACATTGATTTTTTATGAAACATAACCAGAATGACAACCTTGATAAAAGCTAGTTCGAGTTTGCATATAAATCATCTCGGGTCAAAAAACAGGTCACGGGGTCAAATCAAAGAAAACCCTGTGTATGCAAAAGAGTTTGCATTTTTCATTCAATATTTAAAAGAAAGGTCAGAATGATTATCCTTAAAAATTCTAGGTCAATTTCGAATATGAATCATGTGGGATCAAAAACTAGGTCACGGGGTCAAATAGTAGATTAAAATCATATACGCAATATGTGTTGCATTTTTCATTGGATCTTTATAAAACTTGATCTGTATGATTGTCTCAATGAAATTTATGTCGAGTTTGAATATTGGTTATCTGGGGTCAAAAAACTAGGTCACCCAGTTAAAACATTGTGTATGCGATACAGGCGACATTTCAAACCCAATCATCATTGAAATTGGTCAAAATGTGTGTGTGGATCACATGGGATTAAAAACTAGGTCACCAGGTAAATTCAGGGGAAACCTTGTTGGTACTCTAGAGGTCACATTTTATAGTCAATCATCATGTGAATTGTTCAGAAGGTTTTTCTTGTCAAGGTCAAACAGAATGTTTGTGTTTATGGTATATAATTTAGGATTTGGTTACGTATGGTCATAAGTAGGTATCAGGTAAGCGATATAGGGCCATCTTGACCCTTTTGTTTGTTAAAACACGTGAAGTTGAAATTTGCGTACAGAGATATATTATTGATACAATCACCTGTATTTAAAAAACGAAACATTGACGACAAAATGGTTATAAATATTATTCCGGATATGTATAAAAATGCATAATTTTCTCGAAATTCGCATACAATGTACTTTCGCCTACATCACATTCCAAAAATACCAAGGTCTCTATAAGAAGGAAATCGTACGGTAATGTAGGTATCCGAGAAGACGTCGAGGACGACAAAAACGCCAACTTTCTGACTGAAAATCCGCGCTTTTAGTCTGAGGGAGCTATTTGGCGTCCCTTGTTGTCACGAGGTGCCTATCTATCAAGGTTAATTTGAAACGGTCGAGAAACATACCAAGAAAATGATAAGTCAAGTCATGGTTTTCGCGACTACAACCCATATTCGACCTTAAACTATGCAGATGTAGATTGGCAATTATAATGACAAAGCACTATCAAACACATTAAATAAAGCAATAATACACCGGTTAACCGATAGAGCTGGAGCGAATGGATAAAGCTGTAGCGACTGACGGATGATTCATTCCTCCGTGTACAAGTCTTGCTGCTGATGAGTGCTGTGTTTGGTGGTGTTTATTTATTCTATCCTTTATCAAAATAGACACGTTACATTTTATAACAATTTTACCAACCTCTGCGTTCTATCTGGTATCATTTATGTAGGTACACGGTCAGGTAAATTGTCTCTGTACATGATACAGTTTTGCAAGCGCTTAGGGGCCGGGGCAACAGTTTTCTGGATTCTTGGCAACAAGTCTTACGACCAATTTCACAATTCCCTCACACAACCTCTTTAACTGTTAACCTGAAAGAAACAAAATACAGCATCGTGCACATGTCAACTGTCTCTTGAAAAATATCATTAAGTTTGCTGCCAAACTCATTGGCATACACGATTCATGGATTATGTTGCGTTGAAAGATAGCGCCATTTTTTAGGTCGCTCATAGGCCAAATTATCAATTTTCAAAACATCACTGAAATTGCATTTGTGATATGTCAACCAGGATCTAGTCAGTTTCAGACACCAGAGTCCCTGTTAAATAAGAAAAACACATAAAAAGTGGTATCTAATGTGCTGGGTTTTTGATTTTTACAGTTGTTTGTACTGCAAAATGCATTCTGCTCGCCCCAGACTAGTGAAAAATCACCTTCTTCCATTCTCATGCACCGGTTTAGCACAGAGCCACAAGAAGCCACAGACTATATTTCAACGCGCACTTAAGACAGTCAAAAGAGAAATATAGCAATATAAATCATTCTCTACACACACTTCACCCTTTACTCTCAACAGTACCCTTTCTACAGGGCCAATTCGAAACTAGGGCGCAAAACTATTAAGTGCCTCCTTAGCGTGCGTTGTTTTCTGCTACGTATGTAAAATAAGGATTTCCATTCTTATAATGAAACTTGCAAGACCAGACACTGTGTAGCTATTGGTAAGGCAAGGGCCTATTTGCACCGGAATATAGATCGTTGCTTCTAACTCTTGTGTAACCTGAAGCTTTTATATTATTGTATTATAATAGTAGTGTTAATATTAAGTAGTAACCAACGAAATGTCACGTGTCGAGTGTTCAACTAACTAACCATGTACAGTTATTTTGGTAAGCTTTAGTGTGTAGTACAACATTTGTTATACATTGAAGTATAGTAATTTTCTTCAAATTTAATAGTTTTACACTGATTGTTTACCACTGCAGCATAAACAGCCGGGCGTCGAACTTTCTCAATGTATTCAATGTTATAGTGTGCATTATGGCACCATACCGACGAAATTATTATAATAGATAACGAAAATCAAGCAAACTGTTAAACTTTCTCTATTTTCAAGCCTTTTATATACATGTAGCAGATGTACCAAGGGAGGTAACAACATGACAATCTAATCATGTACATTTTATAAAATATTTGGGTTAATTCCCTTTATTTATTTTTCAAAAGTTCCTTTCTGAATAAAGATGTAAAGATAAAGTTTCTCTCGATGTACATAAGTTCCTCTAAGACAACATTTTAAAATAATAATATTTTATATTTTATAAACAAGTCGTGTGTCGTCTGCAAACACCCAGATAAAAGTATAATGAACACCTCGTGATGGGGCTCAATAAATTCATTTCGCGCATGAGCAGCGGACATGACATCTCTTCCCCCATAAGATACATGCATGTTTCGATGAACAGATAGTTTCACTCTTTTAGTAAGGTTAAAATACTCACATTTCCATTGAGCTGCTGTTGTTAATGTTTTTGGCCGAAATCAAATGTCTGAACGGTTGACAACAGATGATCGACAAGAATAACAAAATCAAGCGTTTTTAAATGGTCTCCGAAATTAATGTCTAAGGTTCTCAGG
>JAFMSR010000015.1:30870426-30888008 GCA_022818135.1 Saxidomus purpurata
AATGAATTAGGCTAATAGCTAACAATAATCAGTAGGCTACTGTTGCTTAATATGGCAACGGGTGAGTTGGAAGAAAGCGCCTATTCAAAAGCTGTCTCGCTGGCTTCAACATCGTATTAATTAGGCCTATACGGGGAGAGACTGTAATTCCTCACAGGACAACAGTACTGGTGTTCCCAGAAACAGACTTGTGGGTGACTCGATAAGCTGCAAGCTTTCTTCACAATCAAGAAAGAATAAATTAGTATGAACTATAGGCCACCTTACCTGTTTATATTTATCTGGCATGCAGTGGCTCCAACTCCTTCAATGTCAAGAAAACATGCATTTACACCCAGCTTTCTTAAGCCCATCACCTGGTCTTGCATGATGGAATTCAGTGGAGAAACAATTATAACAATGGGAGAACGATCCATTCCATACTTCTTTGCCATCAAGAAGGGAAGGAGCTGGAAAATAACACTTTTTCCATACCCAGTGGGTAGAACACAGACCACATCTTGTCCATCATACAAAGATCTCAATGCCTCGTACTGTCTGTCTTTCAGTTCACCAGTAAAACCCAATTCTCGTTTAGCTGCATCTAAACTTGACTGAAACAAGTCTGTCATCGCTGAGATAATAAATAATGTATAAAGAGTGCAGTATTGATGTTGTTTTTGTTGTTGTTGTCGTAATGAAACGCCTTACTTTGTAATTTTTTTCTAACGCTATTTTTTATAAATGTTTTAACGCAGATAAGAAATTGGCTTTAAAAAATGAATATCATTCACTTTTTTCAGTCATTATTATACGATAACAATTCATTTGACAAGATCTACGTTCTCGTTCCGCGTATGTGCTCTGCCGGAGCCGAACAACCAAAACCCATCGTTTCTATGTGTATCCATACTACTACGTCCGAGGTTATTTCTACGGAAAAAGCCGAGTGATGTTCCGATTGAAAGCCAGGATGTCTAGGATTTCTTACACTGATAAGTGTTATCATTGAATTCTTTATCATGACATAAAACTTATCAATGGTTTTACATACTCAAGAAGAAAGTATTATGTAAACGTTTGTTAAGATGTTTAAAGAGCAAATACTTTAGCAACGTAAATTCCCTGACTGTGACATTATCCAAATAGTTGCAAGTAGATGGGATCGTTTCCAGGATAACAACAACGTGGCCCAAACATGTACACGAATTTTAAACAATACGGGTTGTGCATTAAGTATTTTCGTTGACTTTGTAGAAAAATGTGGAAATGAACTTTTACTTGCTCATAATGCAAGAATTATTGCACGTATGTTCGCAAGTTCGTGTATCAAGCATAGGTAACATCATATCTGCCTTTGCTATAACACACGACCCTTTGAAAGGGAGATTTCCTATTCGTTGATCGATTGGTTATAAACATGGGCCTTCTGCTGAGTTGACTATTTTCGAGAAGTTATGAAAACATTTGTGAGACAACACTCAAGAAATTAGTAAACTGGTAAAGAATATTTCCATAAATAAATAGGTAATAATGAATTAATTAGAAGTTGCTTGTTCCATCCTTTGAAATATTGGAGTTTTCGGAAGTTACGTATAAACAAAATGAGGCTAGTGACTGTTTGACATTTTCATTCCGTGTACGTTCATCTTAAAACGACCACTTTACTTACCTATTCCTAGAAGCGTCTTCACTTTTTCAGTACACTAAATTATTGAAGAACAGTAATTACAGTTTTACAGTAATATCCCACATGTAGTATGAATAAATTTTATTAAGTCGGAATGCGCCAAATGTAACATGGTAAGAAAAACTGCCGCCTTATGTGCTACAGTCATATGAAAAAATGTATGTTTATTGATAGAAAATAATTTTTCAATACCAACAATACCTCAAAGTTTCGTTCAACCGTCCGTCGAACGCATACGGACAAAAAGACATACATCCTAGGGCTAAGTACTGCATCCTGAATAGCGGAATGGATCCTTATCATTCTAAAAATCCATAAGGGGAGCTGTATTCGTTGATGTGCAATGAATACAGCTCTCCAGGGGCTGTATTCGTTTATGTGCACCGAATGCAGCTCTCCGGGGAGCTGTATTCGAAACGAGCTGTATCCGGTGTAACAATGCTCTCCTGTTTGAGCTAACCTGCCACTTGTCAATTTAATCCCCAATAGTAATTAAATTTCTATCACGATATGTGTATCAGGTAAACAAACTTAATCCTTGTTTTTCTTATAAATATGCTTCTCGAATCATTGTCCGTTATTTACTGGCCGAGAAAGTATAACACTCTACACTTTTTATTAACATTAACATATTATGTTGATAGATATGAAATTTTTACGTACTTAAATTATTAAACCATTCAAGAAAGACTGAAAACGCAAATGTTTAGAGTATTTTATAGTCTATTCTTATTCGGTATTATCCAATTAGAAGGTGCCTTACAACGTTAATCTCTCATTTCAAAAAATATTATACATTTTTATTTCTACTTGTCATTTCATTGGCGATTGAAGAGTTCCAAACTTCCTGTCAAAAGCGAGCTTAATACGGCTTTGCCGAAAAATTGTCGGCGGTTAGGTTTGGTCATCACTTTGACCTACATTTTGTCTTTTGGTGCAATAGTATTTAGTTGGGCGATATAGCACCATCTTGGCCCTCTTGTCATCAATTACAGCTGAGAGCTGCAGAGTAAATGATGGCGTTTTTCAGATTTGCGAGAGAAAACAACGAATTTACGTCAAATAGGAATTTGATTTGCCAAACAACATGTGTCGGACTCTCTTTAGTAATTGTTTTAGCAAGATATGATTATTGTGATTGCTATTTGACGTCTAACGTGTTACGAAAACAAACCGCTCTGTTTTTAAACAGTTGTTTTATTTTTTCCTGGCATAACGCACAATTGCAAAATATTATTAAGCAAAGTCAACATACTATAAATATGAACAAATTTAGATTCCGGCTTCCGTCTCACAATTTGGAATTAGAAAAGGGTAGACACGAAAATATCCCTAGAGACGAAAGACTGTGCCAAAAATGTTCCACGAATTTGAAAGAGGACGAATACAATTTTTTATTAGTATGTCCAAAATAATATCATTTATGTCCCATATTGTTGTAGATGGCCTACTGTGCAGAAATTTGTAACCCTCATGTCCATTTCAAATAATAAAGCATTGAATGATTTGGCCAAATATTTATATAATGCACTTAAAGAAAGAACGTGATTGTACCTATTTTATTGTATAATTATGAAGGAATGAACAATGTTGAGACTATTCGCAGTGTAAAATATTTCTAAATTCTTGATTTAGACTAATAAGTTAGTCCTTGTTTTCGCCTTTCGTTAAGGCTAAGTGTAGTATTGGTAGTACTATGTTATATATATAGATTATGAATACTGTCTTAAATCACGAGTAAATAATAATGCTATGTCGAATCTTTACGTTGATGAACTTACTTTGGTGTTGTCGGTGAATCCAGTTTATATATAGTGCACTACCTTATTAGTACAAGTCTATGTTTTGCCTATTCATTCAATAACATGTATACGCAAAGTCCGATTTTTACAACGCCACCACATTTGTTTATTATTAACACTGTCTTCGAGGTTCATGCATCAAATATTGATAATGCAACCTTATACACGTAAGTATATGTTTGAATAATATTTAACGTCTAGGTGTAACAGAAAACATCAATAAAATGATACAAGGGAGACAACATAGTCCCCCTTGTCGTCGAGTCTATTGAGAGTTATTGTTTTGATTTAGACTGATAAATGCATAACATGTTTCACTGGGAAAATTTCTCATTCTTCATACTTTGTATTTGGAACGTTATTTGTCGACTGTGTATGGGATATTACAATTTTATGTCGAATAAACTATATGTTATCTTATGTTATACAAATTATAAAGAATATTTCTTATGAATAGGGGTTTATGTGTGTCTACCACTTATAATTAACAGACACTAAAAAAATAGCATCATAACAGAATAGAATATATTTCCTAATTAACCTCATTATAGACTGAAGGTGTTACTTGTAAATATATTAGTTTTGATTATGTTACAAACAAAATTTATAATTCTTTTTCAACAACGTTACAGATCTAGGATGACGAATACAGTATGCACTGGAATGTTATTCCAAATGTTATTCCAAATGTGTACTGCAGCATATGAAGATGCTATAAAATGTATTCAATGAATTTCTGTTTTACTGTGTACAATCGTTACAACTTAAAATTCATACTCAATTACATAGAATTGAAAGACCTAAGTCGCTAAAACCTAACATATCGTTTTAAAATACCGTATATTCAACTATATCAATTTTTATCATTTGCAATAATAAAAAGTGTACTTGTAATCTAGTTTTGTACAAATTGAGTTGTGACAAATATTATAAAAGATTAAGCTAATAAATGAACACAAACGTAGATCATATGAACGAACCTTTCATCTCATTTAAGGAGAGTTATATAGTGACAAAGTGGTTTTCACATCTTGCCTGTAAAAGTCTTGATTGGTATCATGTTATTTTGCGCCTTACAGAACAAAGTGTCAGCAGGGCTTTTGAAAAGCAGACTTTGCCATTGCATGCATGGTAATTATTGGAAATCCAACAACACAGCGTGAGATGAATGAATAGTGGTATTCAAACCACCTGTCACAACAAAAAAGCTTTGTTTAACTTAACTAAAATGAAGAAGCTAGAATTTGATGTACTGTAAAGCGGCGACGCCGCCTAGCAACGCAAACGCAAATCCTCAGCCCAAATCTACAGAGACACCTTGACTGTCTAAATTAATTTCAGAGATTCGTTTAGCGGGTTTTATATACTCTTGATCAAATAATTATTACCAGCTTATGACTAAAATAGATTAATATTTATAACAGTTTACCTTTATTTAATAGAGTGAACTCTTTTTTTTACCATCTTTATCAAAAATTGATAATCCACCTGTTTATAATCTGCTACTTCTGACTGCTTGAAGAAATATTCAACATCTCTCACATGTTTGCCAAAGTCTTCACTTCGGGTTTCAGAATCTGATTTTATCATAATGTAGTATTTCTATATTGAACAGAAGTAACTTTAAGTATAGTCAAAATTTATGTGTGCAAAAGCGAAACGCTGGAGGTTGAGAAACAAGTTGGCTGCTTAAAAAAGGATCTGATGGGTTATGCCACATGGATATCATGCATGAACATAACAAGATAGCCATGATGGCTCTATCACCAAAAACGTGTATGGAATTCAAACCATGCAGATTGTTTTCTGTTTGATCAGTGTTTATGTGAGAAAAGCTGATGGTGACAGAATAATCCATTCTTACATGAAATGAAGATTACAGATTACACGCTGTAACAGGGTCATTAACCTTCAGCCAAACGCACAGACAAACGGGCAAACGGACAGAGTAAGTCAAAATAGTACGGATGTTACATCTTGGGCTTCGGGCATTTAATCCAATATTCCCATATTGATTTTATCACAGCATCAAGCATGGGAAAGATAATACCTATCCTTTTGTCGTCCCATGATTAATGACAAGCACTTGAACAGCTAATTCGCATACAATTTATGCATATACATACAATTATAATTCAAATATTATAATTTGACAAACACATATTCACTTGTATAGAACAGTATGAATGGAAGCTAATATAAGATGCCAAAAATAATAGCAGCAGCTATACACATGATATACACATGTACAGTCTAACCTGCATTTTTATTTTATCAAATTTTTATCATATCATTGAAAACCTGGATATAGTGGTCACCTGTCTATAGTGGTCACTTTCGCCGAGTCCCCTTGCTGACCGCTATAGGCAGGTTAGACTGTATATAGTTAAACGCTTGGAGGATAAAAGCTTTGAAGGTTGACTATAAGAATAGAAGGAACGCGCCTGCTTTACTGGGTTATACCCTCAAGGGCATAACTGATTGTTACCATTCAAGAACTTGTCAAAAGTATATCGTTCGCCAAAGGATTTTTACTTAATACATGTATAGTGTGCAATACAAATATGTACATAATGACAGGAGAGCTTAAAGTTTAAAACACTGATTATATTTACTTCCCGAATGTTAAAGCAATCAATGGTAATTATTTATATATTTGATAATATCAGCGGATACTTTTTCATATTTAGTTTGACTGGTTTTGTGACAGTTGAAAAGTTTTGTAAAATTTAAAATGTTTTGTTTCAGAAAGATTAATATGTGCATAATCTTTTAATATTTATGTATTGTAACAGTAGCTATGAAGTAGCTGTGTAGGAAAAAAACAGAACCTAGTCTGTCAGTGACCAAAACCCTACTGCGAGTACACAGGACTGTCTGGTCTAGTGTGGCCACATATATATCCCTGTCAATCATACACTGTCATGCTTCATCTTAGTACTTCCCATACTTAAAGTTCAGCCTAAACTGTAACCTTCTATGAAACACCATGAAAAACAAGATAAACAAAACAGGTATGCCCCTCCCCCACCCCTACCCCCCCCCCCACATCTAAAAAGAAAATAAAACAGTCATCTCAATAGAACAAAATTAGAATTTGTACCTAGTGAAAAAAAGTCACTTTGACTGTTTATGTGTGTTCTTGGGCAAACCCACTTGCTTAAAAACAATTTAGAAATTGAATTTTTAGTAACAGTGACCTTGACCTAAAATAAATCGTTTATCAAAGAAAAATTTCATAATAAAAAAAAAGATCTGTATTCTGTAACAGTGACCTTGACCCCACCACCCGCACGAAAATAAAATAAAAATTATTGCTTAAAACAATATAATGTTTCTTCTAAATATCTTCCTCTCCGTGCAAGCACATACACACCAAGTTTCATTGAGATTGGTCACCTTTTACTCATGTTATTAAGCGGAAACCATTTTTCTATTTTTAGTAACAGTGACCTTGAACCTAGTAAGCCCAAATGCAATCCCAAGCTTCCTTTCCCCGCAAACTACCTACAAACCAAAATTCATTGCTATTGGTCACTCTTAACTTAAGTAAGAGCCGAAGCCGTTCTACAATTCCGGGTCACTTTGACCTTGACCTTTGACCTACTAATCTCAAAATCGATTGGGATCCTCTTCCGGTTATGACCAACCTCCACACCATGTTTCAAGATCCTAGGCCTAAGCGTTCTGAAGTTATCGTCTGGAAACCGTTCTACAATTCCGGGTCACCATGACCTTGAAGTTTGACTTACTGACCTCAACATCAATAGGGGTCATTCGCTGGAAATGACAAACCTCCACATCAAGTTTGAACATGCTACGCCCAAGCGTTTTCGAGTTATCATCCGGAAACCGTTTTACTCTTCAAGGTCACTGTGACCTAGACCTTTGACATACCGACCTCAAAGATAATAGGGGTCCTCTGCTGGTCATGACAAACCTCCACAACAAGTTTCAAGATCCTAGTCCCAAGTGTTCTTGAGTTATCATTCGGAAACCATTTGGTAGACGGACGGACGGAAATACTGACCGACCGACATCTGCAAACCAATATACCCCTCTTCTTCGAAAGGGGCATTATCAATGTAAAAAGTGCAGTATATAATAGTTGACCTGATATTAAAAGCTGGTATCCATTGCTTATCACTATAATAATGTTTCAGGAAAAAGAAAATCAATTTCAGTCTCTCACAATTTCAAATGCTGATCGTGAATATGTAAACAAATGCCTTTTATCAAAATCATCAGAATGATATGAGATGTAAATAGATGACCTGATTGACAAAGAAATTATGCAGTAGGCCGAAAGTATATACATGTATAAGACTACATAATATACATGATTGTGCTGTACATTATAAATGTATATTAATAAAACTCCGTCCATTACATGCCTACATTCGATTAGTATATAAAATGCAGACATGCAACTGCACATATATGCTAAGACAAATTACCTAACCTACTTATCTACAAAGTAATTTCTTCTTCTAAGAATCAGAAATAAGGTTTTGGCTGTATATCGAACAAGAACTTTACTAGTAAAGATATGTATGAACTGTATGGAACCAGAGTAATGATACAATCAGAATTAAGATGTAGTGCTTTTCTTAACCGTGTTTCTCACTTTCCATTTTTTTTAATTAATATCTAGTCTTTCATATCTGCCAGTTTGAAAACTTTTGGAGCAACACCTATTCCAAATTTTGCCAAAGCTGACCTATGTGAACATGACAGTATACGTTTACAATATTGTTCTGTCTCGAAATTTGTTTTAAAAGTTTATATGTACATAATTTGTTCCTGTCTCTTTTAATCGTGCCAAATTCAGTATTATATCATTCATCCACTCATCAATAAATAATTTCAAACAAGAGAATGATACTCGTCTTTGACATGGGTTGTATTTGTTGACATCACTCTTCATGATAGAATATCTCTAAATTCGTTGCAGGCTCTGAAGCACTAATATCTACATTTATAAGCACCTTGCGATTAACAATTGTTGAAAATTCTACGATTTACTCTTGATATTTGCATATTACCAATGATTGTGGTCGCCATCCTTTCTCGCCTAAAACAGCAGCCGATAGTCTAAGAGTACATTTCGACACCCCTTTATTTTGTTCTACGCACGTTCAATACAACTGAAGGTTTGAGTGCTCCAACAGCTGCACCATATGATATGACTGACCACACCATTGAGTCAAATAATCATGAGAATACGTCTACCTGCATACCGCAAATTACCTTACATTTTTTCGTTAGAAGACCAAGTGCCCTGTCAGCGGATTTTGATACAAACTTTGCAGTAACATTGAAATATAAAAATTGGTCTAAATGTAGACATAATTATACACATTTATAAACAATTTTCAACTCATGTTATCCACAGATAAATACATATTTTGTGATGGGAACATTACGTTGTCTGAAGTAGTAGTATAAAAAGGAGTGTTGCCCGCCCCGTCCACCCCCCCGAAATTTTGCACACCCGAAATTTTGCACATTTACGATGTGTAGGGGAAGTAACTGCTACAGAAACTGGTTTCTATTACCGCAAGAGTGATGCCCCGGAATGGAGACACGCATATTGTTTTAAAAAGTGTTTCCACCAATCGCGATAGAAGAAGAAACATGAATGTCAATAACCTATGAAAAACTAATTTTTAATATATATTTAAAACGATACATTTGAAGAGAGTATAGTTATTCACGCTGAGAGACAGCAGCAGACTTTTCAGGTTATAACGACCGGTTCGGAGACCATATCATCGCTTTTGCGTCCGCCATTCAATTCGCACTTAATGTCCGGTGTGTAAATCTTACATGCATGAGTCGGTTTTCTATAGGATGTGTAGCAGAGCAAAGGTCACATAATATATCTCTACAAGGGTATAGTAGGAATTCACTATTATATATATCAACACTATAAGCTACACGAAGTGACAAGATGAGTCATTCAGGAGGTATGATGAGGTATTGAGGAGGTAATGAGGAGGCATGAGGAGGTAATGAGGAGGTACGAGGAGGTTATGAGGAGGGTCACTTCTTGTGGCTTATAGTGTTGATATATATGATAGTGATTTGGTACAGACGGCGAGGTCAGTTGCTAATAAAGCGAGACCGTTATCTCACTATGGAGAGTAACGACAAGAACATCATATTTCATTGTAGGAAATGTGGTTACGTTATTTTGCTTTAGAGAAACCTATTACACCACTTCAGAGTATGGCATACGTGCGAGTATTATTCAAATATCTGTGTATGCTGCGACTGCGTGTTTGAAAACCGTAAGGCATTTCTCAAGCATGTGAAAATGAAAGCCTCGGAGGTAGTGAGGTGAAACAGACCAATGCAAACGGATTCTAACCTTTTAGGGATATTTAAGGGAGGTAAAAGTCGTTTGGTTCCGTCTCCTGAATGTTTGCGGCTATATGTGTCAAAATGTTTTATTCGATTTCTATCTATATGGCACTGGTTTCTGCAAATGAGACATGTATGTTGATATTTTGGATTATTTCATTTCAAATTTGGGGTATGCCGTCGAAATCATACAAGTAATACTGGACTTTAATGAGCACCCCAATGACCAATAAATGGAACCTACCCATTGTAAAATTCCAAATGAAACACTTATAAAAAGATAGGACGGTTTATTCAAGCGTATAATGCAATGAAAATAAAAACAAACTTTTGCGTATATTTCTCAACATATATGTAGATTAATCAAATATTTAAAAAAAGTTGATAACTAATATATTTCGAAAGGACATCAACTGCATACTTATAAAAACCACAAACAGGTATTAAATAACAAGCGAGATTGTCATGGTGACACGATTAAATTACATTTTTTTTAAAGAATACCAAGCACACACTGCGACCCGTAAACCGCAAGCCTTTTCTTTGAATAGCGTTAATTTTAGTGGAGTGAGCGCTGTAGGAAAACATTATTTTAATCTTGCGTATATTTTAAATGAATAGTTTTAGATAAAAGCTTATTACTTGATTTAAACTCTTGCTTGTTGCTAGACGTTTTTATATACCCTTAGTTAAATGGTAAACACCACCTATTGGAAAAATGACCGAGAAAGAGAAGTCACAAAGCAACATCTGTGTTTATTAGCTACATTTATTTTTTTTCTTCTAAATTATCTACATTTCTTAAATATAAAAGCGTGAGTTTTAATAAAACAGACACAAGTTTTGCTCTTTCCAGATGGAACAAATGAATGAAGTCAGTCAATTCGTTGATAGAAATGTCACAGATCATAAAGGTTTTTTTATACAAAAGACACGCAGCTCACTTTAGCTTCGACAATATCGTTTTACTATTAGCCGAACAAGTTTGACAGTCCTGTTGTACATGTATCACTCTCACTCAGTATCTTCCATTTGTTCCGTATCTTCTTCCTCTTCCAACTGTGGAGTGACGTAATTGTCCAGCACTTTATCAAACAGAAATCTCCGTTTAAGAATGGCGTACTTTAAGGCTTCCTCCCCTTTGTAGTGTTCTGTTGCAATTAGTTGATTAACTGTCTTCTTTATCGCTTTATAGATGGGATCCTTCTTCATAGCATCGAACCACACCAGTTTTCTACCGAAAATGTTCATCATGGCTTTCCTGTAAGTGCTTTTCATGTCCTCAAAGACATTTTCTCTGGCTTCACTTTCACTGATCTCGGTATCTTCTTCCATAAGCTCCTTCACTTCGGTTTCATACTGCGACTGGCACTTATCAAACGCTTCCTCTACAATGAATTCCCAAGGGTCAATATCCAAACTCTTTTCAGATGTTACAGACATATCGTCGTCGCTGTTATCAGAATTGTTTTCATTAACAGGTCCAAAAATGTCCTCTTGTACAGAAATGTCTGACATCACGTCTTCCTCTGAATCTTCGTCCGGATGTGCAGACCTTTTATGCCGCAACATATTATCCCGTCTTCTAAAGACTTTGAAACATATATCACATTCAAACATCGCGCTTGAAGGCTAAACTGCAAATGAGGAGGAGTCATGTAAGTGTTCAGTTTAATACCTGTCCAATAGTAGTGATGTTTTCATCTTCTTTTGAGGTCTGCTTCGGCTTTCTGCTCGCAGATGGTGCCCTCTGCCTAAGTTTCTTGGTACTCTTGTTACTAATACCATCTAACTTCCCTATGGAACCTTTACGCTTCCGTGTTTTACTGACTTCTTTCATTCGTTGCAATTCCAGATCGATTAATGTCACTTTAGGTTTGGACTGACGATCAAGCATACTCTTAGCTATAGCTGTCGTCTGCTCCGCTGGGAGGACCATCCGTATATACATTTCAGAATGAGGCACATGGCTTTTACGAGATGCGCTCCTATTAAACTTCCTCTTTACTCTCTTTTCTTTTGTATCGAATATATCCATTTTTCTCAAGTGTGCGTCTTCACTTCTTGACATCCAAGCAATCACTGAAGTAAAAAATGTCATTCTTTTTTTTTATCGTTCAAGACTCAAGCTTTAAGACGTTTAAAAACCACCGTTGCAGTAATATCGATATTTACACGTAAATAGGTATATATCCTACTTACTACCATCTTATCTATCAGTTCGACCTTATTGTTGACTTATCTTACCCTCCTCTCTCCTCCTCCTACCTCCCTTTTCCCTCCTCCTTCCTCCTCTCCCCCACACCTTTCCTCCTCTTACCTCATTTTCTATCTTTTGTCTTATTTTTCCCTTCTTTCCATCGCCACTATTTTCACTTTGAGAGAGGTGATATACATATCGACTGATGAAAACGGGACCAGTCCTAAAGTTGACAATGTTTGCTACAGTATCTCGCGACTTTGCACTTCCCGCAGTATTCGAGCGGTACTTCAATCTTGTCACACGCCCAGCATGCTGTGTTGGATGGTAACTGAAGTGGCGCCAAATCCATGCTATAGTTTGAGTTTGAGAAATTCGACATGTCTCGATTATAACGTTACATCTTGAACTTATTTTGAGATAACACTATGGTCTTATCCGTATTACGTAGCATCCAACGAAAAGCTGAAACGTCTAGTGAGCTCGACAAAATATCGGTCAGTGTATTTATCGTTTAAGACTTTACCTTCGAAAAGCAATTTCCGTTAATCTTACAGTTCTCTTCCTAGCATATGTTTCAGATGCCTCAAAAATGTTCTTTGGTCCTGAAACGCTTTTTCGCAGCACACGCATATGTAAGAATAATACTCACTTGTATGCCACACTCTTAAATGGAGTCCTTCTTAAGTTTATGATTCAAATATGGTTAACTCCTCGGAGGTAAGGGAGTGCCCCCTGCGGTAGGGGGTGGTGTCAGACACGTTTGGGGGCACTCCGTCTTAAGTTTATGATTCAAATATGGTTAACTCCTCGGAGGTAAGGGAGTGCCCCCTGCGGTAGGGGGTGGTGTCAGACACGTTTGGGGGTATTTGGAGTATTTTTCTTACATATGCGTGTGCTGCCAAAAAGCATGATGATTTGGCAATATGTATTTTTTCGTAGGAAGAAATTCGACAGTATGTACATGCACCTTGTCACTGGAAGCGATTCGGCTACATGAGTTGTATCACAGGAAGAGTATATGCAATATGTAAAGCAACACTAAAGCAAGTCGTCTGAATCAACACCTTTTAACAAGTGAAGTTGCTTTTCACAATACACTGTGCATGTTGTTAAAGGGAAACAATTACAGTGTTATCTGATTTATAGTACATACGTGTCCGCAGTCCGATTTATCGAACGCGACCAGGATTCAGCATGGAAGGCTGTCAAGCTTTGAAGTAACTGTAAAGTCATTTATGGAAGTTTATAACCAGACGCTCACAGAACATAGTTTATAATAGATTATGATGATATCGTTTCAAATGATATATACACTTTTTAAACTTAAAATAACAAAATAATGATAGCAAACGTGGACACGTGGGCACGAACGCGGAGATAGGCAGTACCGGCCTTATGGTACTACTGTGCCTAACGTTTAATCGTTCTAATTTTGGTTTTAGTATTTTGCATTTAAGGTCATTTTTAATATGTGAAATGTGTCAATAGAAACTTAAATTGCAAATGTTTTCAATAACAACTATCAATATGATCATAACTTCCAGTCCCTATGGTAATGCAAGGGTTTGTTGTATTAAAATAGACTAGAAGATGTCAATCTGAGTTTTTAATAGTTTGATAAGATATGCTATATTTGGGTCCCGCTTTACAAATATTCAGCATATATGTTGTTTCTGTATTTCAATACAGACAACATTGATAATGCATAGGAATTCACTATTATTTCTACATTTGTATTACAGTCCCCCTCCTTTTTCTGCGACCCTGTTGTTTACCTTGTATAATGGCAAATGATACCCAGGCGAGCTATATAGGACCACCATGGCCCTTTTTACTGTTCTTATTTCTATGGTGTTAATGTAAAAACGTTCATTATTGCACAGCGAGGGAAACCCATTTTATTTCGAGGTTGTAAGAGAACATGGTACATGTGCTTTAAATGTTTTTAAATTCCCGAGTGAGTAATGACTAAATGCTTCGCTTTTTATTCTATGGTGAAATACACAGTCTTAATAGAAAGTATGTCGAACTGATTCCTGGTAGAAAATGAAAAAAACGCAGGCATCGGTTCAAGTTCTTATTTTATATATCTTTGCAAAATGATGCAGCGTGTACGAAAGTAATTTATTTTCTACATGAACTCATCCAGTGTGAAAGTTCGTTCGTGTATATCACCCACGTTGTCGTCAAGACTGCCAATCAATTTCAGTCCAACACTTTATAGACCATCAACAAAAGCTCGACATGTATGATAAAAAGGATTCAAAACAAAGACAGGACTCGAGGAGTTGCCGTGATGTTGTTGTGCGTTGGACTCGTAACATCGTTAAAACTGCACTTTATAAACGAAACAATTTGATACATGTAAAAAGCAAGAGTGCTTCAACTTTCATATCTACAACTTAAATGTTAAACAAACTACAAGAGACACCTGAGTTTGATACAGTTGGCAAGATCGCTACCATCTGTTATTATACCATTACAACGATTTAAAGTAGTTTTTAGCAACAGTGAATTTATGTTTTCATCTTCAATGAATTGGAAAGTGACAAATAAGAACATGTGTTCTATAGAAGTTTTACAAGAATCAGCAAGTAAATCAAACGTAGACTACATATATAATTGTAAAGTGATGCTATATGGCTTATAGATATATGATTCATATTATAGAAAGAGACATAGAAACAAAAGCAATATAAATTTAAATACGTTGTACTTCAGCAGATATGGCGGGGTCAAACGCAAGTGTGCGAGGAAATAGAATTATATTATATTCACTTCTTAGATTACAATAAATAGATAAAGCTGGTCACTCTCAAGTGTAGAATACCCAAGATGTAAAGACCACAGAAGTTTTATATAAAAGCATTGCAAATAACTCCCTTAGGATAAAAGCGCGGATCTTCAAGCAGAAAGTTTACGTTTTTGTCGTCCTCAACGTTTACTCGGATAGCTACATTACCGTACGTTTATCTTCATATTAAGACCTTGATATTTTGGGAATGTGATATAGGCGAAAATACATTGTATGCAAATTTAAAAAAAGTACACAATTTTTCACACATATCCGGAATAATATTTATAACCACTTTGTCGTCAATGTTTCTTTTTGCAATACTAGTGATTGTATCAATAATTATATCTTTGTACGCAAATTTCAACTTTACGTGTTTTATCAAACAAGAGGGCCAAGATGGCCCTATATTGCTTACCTGAGACCTATTTATGAACATACGTAACCAAATCCTAAATTATATATCATAAACACTAACATTCTGTTTGACATTGACAAGACAAACCTTCTGAACAATTTACATTATGATTGACTATAAAATGTGACCTCTAGAGT
Organism: Saxidomus purpurata; assembly: GCA_022818135.1. Taxonomy (NCBI): domain Eukaryota; kingdom Metazoa; phylum Mollusca; class Bivalvia; order Venerida; family Veneridae; genus Saxidomus; species Saxidomus purpurata. The sequence goes on from JAFMSR010000015.1 coordinate 30,885,816, forward strand.
ACCAACAAGGTTTTCCTCTGAATTGACCTAGTGACCTACTCTTTAATCCCAGGTGATCCACACTAACAGTCTGACCAATTTCAATGATGATTGGGTTTGAAATGTCGCCTGTATGGCATACACAATGTTTTTAACTGGGCGACCTAGTTTTTGACCCAAGATAACCAATATTCAAACTCGTCCTAAATTGCATTTAGACAATCATATAGATCAAGTTTTATAAATATCCAATTAAAAATGCAACCTATATTGCGTGCAGGCTTTTAATCTACTATTTGACCCCGTGACCTAGTTTTTGATCCCAAATGACCCGTATTCAAACTCGACCTTGAATTTACAAGGATAATCATTCTGACCATCTTTAGTGAATATAGAATGAAAAATGCAAACTCTATTGCATACACAGGGTTTTCTATGATTTGACCCCGTGACCAAGTTTTTGACCCGAGATGATTTAATACAAATTCGACTTAGCTTTTATCAAGGCTGTCATTCTGGTTATGTTTCATAAAAAATCAATGAAATATTCAGTATCTTTTGCATGCACGAGTCTTTTATATGATTTGACCGTATAACCTAGTTTTTTTGCTCCAGATGACCTATATTCCAACTCGACCTAGATTTTATCAAGGCAACTATAACGACTAAGTCTCATGAAAATTCAATGAAACAATGCAACCTCTATTGCATACACATTTTTTTTTCTATTATTTGTCCCCGCGACCTAGTTTTTGACCTCAGATGACCCATACTCAAACGCGACCTAGAGTTTATCAAAACCATCATTCTTTTTAAGTTTTACGAAGATAAAGTGAACAATGCAACTTTTATTGCATACATGGTTAATTGTGGACAGACATAGTATTACGACAGACAGACATGCAGGCAGACGACGGACACCAGACAATCACAACAGTTCACCTTGAGCACTTCGTGCTCAGGTGAGCTAGAAAAAAGGAAGCTTAAATAATTTTAGTCAAATTGTTCTTACAGGAACAATCCTTGTAAGCAGTTTTTATACCTCAATGACTGCCACCTTGTTCATAATAGTTTAAGTCTTGCTACCAACCATAACTATGTGAGAAAGTTTGCAGTTTTCAAAAGAATTCATATTCCGCAAGTTAAATTTATAGTCTGCACTTCTTTCAAAAACTGATCAAACTTATTCGCTTGTTTAGTGTGAGAGTCCTAAAAGTAAAATTTAATTCATTGCCGATTCGGTTAAAAGCGTATATGTTTTAGTTTGTTAAGTATAGAGTGGTCATCATACTTACTTGATTCACTGAGGTTCTTTGTCAAATGAATAACTATTGCCAAACGCTCGCGACTTGAGGTATGTTTTGGTTAATTTTATAAATATCATACTAGATTGGTTAGGAAGATATTATTCGTAGCTATTCGTAAGTGGCCTTTGAACTGTCAGTCAAGATTTTTCATCTTCGTGGAGAGATGTTCATGTTGTTCGTTTCCCGTCACAGCTACCCGTTTCGGCTGAGCGGACTTAAGGTAGCACTCCACACTTATTTCAGCCCTCGGCTTTGTTCGAGCGACACTAACAAAGTAGGCCTATCACATAGGAGAGAGACCATTCTAGCCCTATTTTCCGAACCTGTACAAAATTACCTGCAAATATTTCACACTAGGTGACACTGTTTCTGGCTTGCAGACTATCTAGATAAGTAAACAAACACATTGAACAAGGTGCTTAAGCACGAAAATATTTTGCAAGCAGTAAAAGTATGTACCCCCCTGTAAAAAGCTTGATTTTCTAAGCTGTAGAGCTGATTTTCACTTGTTTACAAAATGTCACCATCTGCGCATGTCATCTCTGCACTGGCTTTCCAGACCCATGTTTTCGCATTTGCAAACATGCAAAATAAAACTCAAACAACAAAATCTGGCACTTAAATTTGATTTAAAGTTCACAGGGCTGTTTAATTTCCTTATATCTCTACACTTTATAAAATTACCCCTGACCAAGTCGAATTTGTGGCTAAAAAGTGTGGAGTGCCACCTAAGACGTGAGTGGGATTCGCACCCTGGACCTATCGTACCGGATGTGAGCCTCAGAGCTTTCAGTGTCAGCGTTAGGGTCTATATCAAGTGTAAATATCTAATTATGGCAAAAATTGAATTCAATTATTTAAAGTCGGCTCAAAGTTGGCTGAGTGTCCACGCTATTTTTAAATACAC
>JAFMSR010000015.1:30888508-30898928 GCA_022818135.1 Saxidomus purpurata
AATATTGTTCTGTGTTATTGCTTGGAGGCGAAAGAAATTAGTCATTTTTGTCAGGTAGTGCAAAATTACATTTATTTTGTAATGCATTTTTGCATCATATTCCATCCATTAAATTTGATGGAATAATACGACATTTCACACCTTGTTTTCTGACGTCTGTTTGTTTATACATGTACTTTGTTTCGTAATGTCAAGGTCGAAATAGACTGGTTTTACAATGCATTGTTCATAACAGGGGAGATTAATTCGGGGTAACTCTTACGTGATGCTGAGGCCCATACAAGTGTAACACATGTTAAAAGGTTGTTGTTCAATGTCACAGTAATATACAATTTTCAAATTATCGGCCATATATAACCCTTCTTGTCAGTCTTAGTATAATAAATACTTGTTTTGAACTTATCAGTTTTTTTGCTGTTGTTTGCTTCTGCTGTAGCTTTACAGCAGTCCACCGCCTGTGATAAGGACAGCTGACATGTTTAAAAGCCTTCACTGTGAAAGAGATTGTTATAATGTTCAATAATGAAAGAAATATTTCATCTGCATAAAATTGACAGAAAACGTTAGTAATATCTGAAAAAAATAGCATAATTACAAAATGTACGAAACTATACTGGTTTACTTGTTTAAATGACTTCCAGGGCATTACAATTAAAAGTTTTCCAAATACCACGGACTGAGGTATACCAGTCTGCACAGAAGGTCATTTTCGGTGCAATATTTAAAATGGCTGTCTCTACGACAAATCTGCAGCTAAATTCGTTCTGTTGATTTGGATTAAAAGAGATAAGTTGAATTGTTAAGTTAGTGTTTATAGAGAAAACTGTTTTGCAGTTGATATTTGTTTCATGGTTTGCTGATGGTTTCTTAATACCATGAAAACTGGTGACTCGAGGGTATAAATTGTTCAATTAATTTTATTATATTTAATCATATATTTTATGTATTTAAATCAAGTTTCACAACATAAATCATACGCGGTACCACCAACTTGTAATACAATGACAGTCACACTTTCACATTTTTCTTTTTTTCGCGCGATTAAAAGTCTTTTGGTGTTTTTATATCCGCAATAATAAATTCTCTTAAAATGTAGTACATATCTATTATCTAAATCAGGCGCGTAGCCAGGCATACTCATACTCACGGGAGTACTTCGAATTTCAAAAATGAAAAATTTAAATGGCCTAAAAATAATGTTAAACTTGTGCCTAAGGGGGTACATGTCCACTCGGGTACACTAACAGTATCAGTTCATTTTTAATCACAAATGGTAAATTTGTGTTTCATAAATGCAATGAAATAAGTTTTAAACGTCCTAATTATTTACATTATATTTGGCTTAAAAATATCGCAGGGGGCTTTGCCCCACACACCCCCCTTACAGAAAACTGGGAGTACTTCGATTGTCCCTTGTACGCCCCTGATAAAATGTGAATCATTGAAATAACGAAATTTTCATTATGCATATACAAAATCGGTGTCATTGATTTCATATTCCTGTTCGCCGTGAAAAAACAAACATCACGATAGACAGAATGTGTGCGTCATCTTTGAAAATGTGTTATTTACATGATGATGAATGTCTCAACTTACAAGGTGGATGGCACTATCGTTTAATTAGTCACAGTACTGTTTCCCGTGCGCCTGACGCCAAAGTTACACGTGCGTAAAATGTACAGGACAGAGATAAATGCACTACAGCATTTTCACATGCGTAGAAGCTAGAACAAAACACGTAAGTGTCGGGGATTATTGTGAAATATGTAGTAAAAACTTTAAAAAATCTTCTATGAAACCACAAGGCCTATAAGCTTAGGCAATTAGCATGTGGCAATGCCTAGGGATATCTACTGAGAGTGTTCAAATTATGATAACCGAGTCAAAATTGACCCCGCCAGGGGGTCACTTGTTTATACAGAGGCTTATATAAGTTTTTATTAATCTTCTCTGAAACCACAAGGTCTAGAGCTTAGATATTAAGCATGTGGCATTGTCTAGTGAACGTCTACCGAGATTGTTCAAATCATGACCCGGGTCAAAATTGACCCAACTCGGGGGTCTCTTGGTTCTACATAAGCTTATATAGGAAAAACTTTAAAAATCTTTATCTCTGGAACCAAGAATGTTCAAATCATTACCCCCAGGTCAAAATTGACCCTTTCTGCTAGTGATGACCTAGTATTAGCCAATGAGAGCCAGGTGAGCAGTATAAGGCCATCTTGGCCCTCTTGTTTGTTCGTTTCATCTAATATGGCACTTGTCAAGACACGAAGTGAATAAAGTTAAACTGTTTCACGGTTAAATGACTACCCGTGACATGATGGAGTAAATGTAAATAATTATAAGAATCGTTGACAGAAGTATACTTTAGTCTATTCAAATTGTTATTCAATGTGTTAAAGTATTAGGTAAGCTCATGAGAAGTGAATAAAAAGTAAGATAAGATATTACATGTACTCGTATTTACTAGTATTTAGAGCGGACAAAACTGCTTTTGATTCAATTGTGAAGTTTCGAGTTGCCTTTTTCCTGAAGCAATAATTCGTCTCAGCTTTTTCTTTACATAAAATCAAATTGAAATTTTATCATAATGCACAATTAAATGTCGTGATAAATTTTAAACTTTCATCAATTCAAAATTTAGCCAGGTTTCTTTCACATTAGCGTATGGCGGCTTCTTCATATTAAATACAGTAATTTAATCCTGATAATTGGTTGAGGTTTTTTCTGCATGCAGATTCAAATCTAAAACCATCCCAACCTTTTGAATCACTCATTGTGCAGACTGCATATTGGATTACAATTTAATGTATGCAAAACCGAATACAAGCACAGATGTTCATAAAACATACATTTATTGTCGGCAATTGTCAAAATGTGCACAAATAGCAAAGAAAAAAAAATCATGTGTGACAGGTGAGATATACCCGTACGAACGGACTATGAAAACAAATTATTTGTATAAAATAATCGTCGCAATTTAAAAGTGACATACACATGTGTGTTTGTGTGACATTATACCAGTCTATGATTTTAAATGTAAGATCATTTTCCGTGAAATGTGTCAAAGTTATGCACAAATTCTATCTTTTCACAGATGTTACATCTGCCTGTTTACGTTGAGGTAAAACAAGTGTCAAAATAAGTCAATTTACTACAATACAGATCTTTTTACAATTTACACCATAATCCAGAGAAATATTTTTTTATTTGTCTGACCAAAGCAAAAACGATTAATTAAACTTGTTTTGATTTATAAGGATTAAACCGATATTCCCTTCTTTGTTTAATGTGTAAAAACCGCGTCTAATCGATTATCAGGAAAAAATGAAAGTTCCATATCGATTGTCGTTTTTTTCCGCAGATTCTTTAACTATGTTTTCTTTATCATTCGTCGAATATTTCCAGGGGTGTAGCTGCTATAAGGCACAGAAGGCCCGGGCCTACTAATTGTTTAGATATTGAAAAAAAAATCGTGAAATCGAGACCCAGTATTTGTTGTAAGTCTCCGTTTCGCTAGAAAAAAATCTACGTGACATGAGTTTAAATTGCGGCATTTAGCCCAATCCCTGTTTTAACTCACTCCATAATGTAACTCTTAACTGTGCACAGTTGATAACTTGGTCTTCTTTGCACACAGTGTTCATTACAGCAGTGACGCAATCTTAGTCATATAGTCATAGTCTTTTGGCAAGCAGCTCATGATATTCCCTTTTCAGGTGTGGTCTCGATCGAAATGCTGGTCCCTGGAAGCCCTCATCTGCTAGATCTATGTCTAGGACAACATGCGCATCTGAAGTACCTGTGTATTTGGTTGTAACCGTACAACGAATGAGAAGCGCTGGTGACATCTTATGTTCTTTCTGGAAGTGCCCTCCCGCGCGACGTCTCTTTATTTTTACCTGTGCCGTATTGAATTAAGCCTTACTTTAAAATCTAACTGCTATCTGCTCAGAGACTGGCACTATTACACTGTAAAAAAATTACCGTTGAATTTACGGTAAAAGAACTGGCAGCTAGTTTCCAGTTCTTCCACCGTGTTTTTTAACGGTCAACTGTTAATGGCAATGTGAAGAGCCCGTAACTACGTTACTATACCGTATATTATTACAGTACGAAAACATGCAGCTGGGCAGAGCCGTTATAGATCATGCACTCTCCATTTGGTAAATTAACACCAAGGTGCACAAGAACGTTTGTGTGAAGTTTTGTGACTCTGTGTCAATTACATTAGGCTCAGTCGTGCCAAAATATCTGAATGAAATGCCTGCGTATCCCATAATCCTTTGTTTTTAGTGATTTTTCCGTAATCTATATTTGGGATGTAAAAACGCAGTACGGGTCAGGTACCAGTATTAAATGTCGAATGACAGCGAAGTACAAATCAGCGTATAAATCACTGATTGCAGCAATTACTTAAAACAATTCAGTCTTTGTTGTTGTCAGTAGGTTTTTCCCCTTGGTTCATACACACAAGTGTGTTTTATTTTAAGCATATTATTGCAAAAAATTGACAACTTTTACCAAATGTGGCCAGTTTTTTTCACTAAAATTACATATGTTACACATCATCTTATGCATTGCAAGGCTGAATCATTAATGATAAAATACAACTACATCAACCTGTTACACAAAGCTTTATTATATGAAATTTTTAAAGAAATGACCAATTTCGTAACGTGACTTTTCTCACAAAATCACTAGTTCCGAGCCAAGATTAGTTAAAACATTGTCATTGTTGAATCTATATCGTATTCACAATTTATATCACATCCGAGCTGGCCTGTCTGCCGACTTGGCCATATAAGTGCTCCTATCATACTGTATCATGTTTTAGATAAGCATGATTTACATAGCCTTCTCGCAAAACCCTTAAAGGTCCACTACTAAGCGAAATTTAAGTGACAGTTATTTCAATGGCAAGTACATTACCTTATGCAAGCCACTAAATAATGAAGATCGGCAGGTTAAAATTTACTGAAAGTGTTTGGAACACAAAGAAAAGTATGTGTATTATGTTGACATCTCAGTGAATTGACAAAATGACCACCAAGGTCATTTTTAACTTTCTTCATAATGCATAGAAAAATAATTGTACATGTACTGTGATTTATTTAGAATTTCTACATACCAACTTTCATTTTTTATTAAAAATAACTTATTTCTGTGCTTTTTAAAGTATATTTGAATATTCGCTTTCCTTAGTATTGGACCTTTAATAGAAAGAAAAAGTGTGAAACATTAGGCTGAATTTAAAATTTGGTGAAATTTAGGTGTAAAACCCGTCAATAGATACTACCTAGGAAACAGTTCTTTGAATATTTGGCTTGGTGAAATGTAAGTTGTATTTATTGCTGTTTTGTAAATATTTGGCCAATTTTTATTTCTTTAACAATTGTTTTGTTTGTCTTCTTCAGGACTACACTTTATGATGGAAGGGTCAACATATTACTCGGTGCCGTCATAAATGACAGAAAGTCGTGGAAATTTGTACAGTGTCTACAGATATTGAGTGAAAGCAAAAAGTTAATCATTGACCATGTAACTTTTCTGGTGTATATTGACTGTGATAGTGATGAACATGAGAAATATGGACAGCTGATTGCTTGAATTTCGTTATTAGAGTCACAGGTGATGTGCAAACTTGCTCAAATTTCTATATAATCAAATTATGTAACACCATATGGGCGTCGCTGTCTTGGATTCAGCGACGTCACACCAGAAACATTACGGCCTGTGGGGAAAAATCACATAATGTTGAATAAAATATTGAGTTAATCAAAAAAGAGAAAAAGATGCCTATAGCTTATATTTTACTCATGATGCTGGATCCGATTTTCAAAAAGCTTTATATTAAGTTTTAGTATTCGATCCCGTAAATACTAACATATTGAACAAGGTCTGCCTTCAAAGAAAATACATAGAATTAATGGAAATAAAACTTATATGTTCCTATTTCAAACCCTTAAGTATCAACATTTATTTTATGCTAACTGATGAAATACTGTGTTCTATCAGTGAAATAAAATCCATATCACCCACACTGTGAGTGATATAGGTCTGCTGGAACTACTTTTTAGATAACAAAGGGAGACAATTGTGATTATATGTAGCCTTCCAGTAATTACTAGTTGTCTCCCTTTGTTTCAATAAATGGGCGTCTGCTTTTTTTTAAAACATAATAAAAGTAAATAAAGCTGAAATTAAAATGGATCAAAACCCAAATGATTTGTTTTTGGAAGAAATTGATGAGGATACTTTGAGTTCACTTCTATACACTGATTTTGGTGAATCAACTGCCCTCTCTGGTGATGATGGAGCCAATGAACCACTGGTAAATTTTGATGTTATTAGGACTCCTCCAGCAGCAGCAAACCAGAGTAGATTTAAAGAAGTGTCTTCAACAGATGTCATGGAATTCCTGGAAAACCAAGAGAACAAAAACACAAAAAGAAAAACAAAAGGTGACATTGAACTTATAGAATCATTTTTAGCCTCAAAAAATGAGTACAGGCAACTTGAGTTTATACCCCCCACTCAGCTGAATGAGTACTTGGCAGCATTTTTACTGTCTGTGAAAAAGAAGGATGGTGGGGAATACGAGCCATGCACTTTGCAGAGTTTTGTATCTTCCGTTGACAGGTATTTGAAAGGAAAGGGATACAAAACATCTTTACGTGACAGTACAGACTTCACTAAAACAAGAGCAGTCCTAAAAATGAAGCAAAAACACCTAAAATCTTTGGGAAAGGGAAATAAACCTAAAGCTGCAGACCCGCTGGAAGACACTCACATTGAAAAAATGTATGACAGTGGCACACTTGGGGACAGTTGCCCTAGTGCATTGATTCATTCTCTTTGGCTAGTATGCACTACCAACTTCGGAATGAGAACTGGCCAGGAAGTCCACAGTCTGAGATGGGGGGATGTACAGTGCAAGAAAGACGGTATGGGGGAATATCTTGTATATGATACCGAAAGACAAACAAAAACAAGGACTGGTGCTAATGTAAGAGACACAAGGTAATTTCCATTTTAAATTAGTATACTACTTTAGTACTTGTATTTAAAATAATAACGTGAATGTTAAATGAATTAGATAAATTTCATATCAATATTTACAATATTAGAATGAATGAACAAGTGAATGAATGAATGATTGAATAAATGTTCCTCCTTCAGACCAACAAAACCAAGGGCTTATGCTGTTCCTGAAGCAGGAGAAAAGGACCCGGTTCACATTTACAAAAAGTTTGCCGAAATGCGCCCAGTTGAAATGTTAGACCCAGAGAGTCCCTTCTTTTTGACCGTTGCTAACAGAACACCAAAGCATGGACAAGCATGGTACAAAAAACAGCCAATGGGTATTAATAAGTTATATGGAATAATGAAGGAAATGAAGGCAGATGCTGGGATTGAATGTGAAAAAAGAATAACGCCTTACAGGTAATACTACTGACAGAAAATTAGTCAACATAATATTTTTAAAAAAATGTAAAATGTGTATAAAAATATACTCACGACACCATTTGAACCGTCTTCTATACTTGCATCAAAATCTTCACTCCTTTTGTTGTAGTTCAGCTCCAGTAATGAATGATGTTAAAAACCAATCCGGCTAATCCATCAAAATTGTAGGGTGAAAATAATAAAACACCTCTACAATAATGAATGAAAGCTAACTGGAATTGGTCTAGCTCAAGTTTCTTGTACTGATCTTCATCCAGATTCCACATACATCAAAATCTTTAGCGAGGTGTTTATCCTACTAGTAGTTACTTCTGGTGATGACGATACAATACCAATCCGGAAAAATCTTCAAAATAATTCTGGAACTGGAATTGGTAAAACCAGTAAAACTCACAATTGATGAACTTCCGTGTTGATTATTTTGTTATCCTGAATATTAAAAAAAAAAATGAAACCGAAACATTTCATTACTGCATTGGGTTAACTGTTTGTAATGTAATTTTGACATAAATGCGACTATAGCCGTATCGGGTTACATCTATCTAAGTCGTTTAAAACCTAACACATCGTTCTAAAATTACATATATTCAACAAATACATCAATTTTTATCATTTAAAATAATAAAAAGTGTATTCAAAATAAAAACTATAAAATTAAGACTTGTTTCCGGTAATCTCATTTGTTTTTGGTTCAATGTTTGCGGTAAAAAGTTGTTTTCGGTAATCAGTAATACCGTCCCACCGTTAAAATAATGCACAATGCTCTAAAATGCAAACATTACTGATTGTCAGATTTTTGCGACTATTTATACGATATTTAATAGTCGCTTATTTAAATAACGTAACCAATCAGAAACTTTTTTTATGTAAGTAGTAAAGTACGTAACATTTTTTTCTTTTTCAGTGCACGGAAACACATGATACAGAAACTGAATGATGAAGGAGTACCATCACATCAAATTGTCCAAATCTCGGGCCACAAAAATATAAACTCTTTGAACAATTACAGTAAACTGAATCCCGAACAAAGCAAAGCAATATCTGATATTTTAACCAAGAAGGTTCAGCCTCAGTCTGTGAATGCAGTAACAACCCCAATGCCACTACCTTGTCTATCTGCACAACATGCTCACGAAAACGCTGAAGCATTTAATGTTCCTACATTGTCTCAAATGAATCTATTTCCAATGTTCATGGGTGCCACTTTCAATGGTCCCGTCAACTTTCACTTTGAAAACAAATCTTCAAAGTCAGTGACTCATTCACAGACTGCTGTCTGCACTGAGACTGAGAGATCATGTCCGTCCTCGCCGGATCCAAGACGGTTCAAGAGAATCAAGTACTTTTCAGATTCCGATTGTAGTGAATAAATGCACTGTATGTGACACTATGTGTAAATGTTCCAGTTGTTAACCAAGAAAAACTTTTGAGAGTTCCGTTTAACTTTCACAATCACATGTTGTTGTTTCACTGACACTGCAATTATTTCGTTATTTGTACGAAAACTGATAAACTTAGCTTGACATATGTATAATTCCATATTAATCCTTCGTAAATGTGACAAATCGGACTTATTGTCATTGTCTGACATTGTGTATTTACTAAATAAATCCAATAAATATCTAAAACATTTTCTCGTTTCGACTATCCAATATGGCGGACAAAATGTATATTTGAACAGATATTCACACGGATTCATCCGCGTGTGAAAAGGTTCGAAGACACTAAATAGTTACCTTCTTTCGTCATCAATTAGCATAAAATAAACAGAAAATTTGTTTGTTTTTCGTGGATATGGAATATATCTCATCTCGAAGTGATACAATTTTGATATTTTCACTCGCGCTTCGCGCTCGTGAAAATATCAAAATAGTATCACTTCTCGATGAGATATAATCCATATCCACGAAAAACAAACAAATATCCTCTATATCATGGAGAAATATATCTCAGTCATGTTGGCTCTACTGTTATAAGTTATTTAGTTCAAAATGTGCAGAAGGTATGACAAAACACGCATATATGTAGTGATATAATTATGATAACGTATATAGAAACTATATACTTAAATTTAAGGGGTGATTTATTGGGTAAACTATATAATATAAATAGTAAAAATATGTTTTCATGATGTTAAACAAGGTGTAAAAATTCCGACGAAAACAGAGAGCACGCTCTATTTGTTGCTTAAATTACCGCGAGAAAACCAATGTATTATAAAAAAAAAAACGTTAACTTCAAGAATGTACGCAAGATTAGTAGGAATCTACATGCGTATAAAATAAAACCATGCGAATTAAAAACAATATTTCCAAAGTGTGCGGCGTTTCTGTAATACAAGAAGACGTCTAGTAGGTATTATTACATGCAAGTGAAATAATTGAACCAAAATGTATTTTGAAATGAATACAAACCGATATTATAATTACGCTAAGAGTCAGCAGCACGAATTGTCTTAAATTTAAAAAAAATCGGAGAGTGAATGTTATTTTCTTTCAATTTTAAAATACTGGGAAAATGGGTTGACACTGATGATTCTAGTGTCAGGAGGTTGCTTTCCATTGATGCATAGTCGGCGGGCACTAAGTCAATAAAAACATTCATACACGTGTATTTAAAAATAGCGTGGACACTCAGCCAACTTTGAGCCGACTTTAAATAATTGAATTCAATTTTTGCCATAATTAGATATTTACACTTGATATAGACCCTAACGCTGACACTGAAAGCTCTGAGGCTCACATCCGGTACGATAGGTCCAGGGTGCGAATCCCACTCACGTCTTAGGTGGCACTCCACACTTTTTAGCCACAAATTCGACTTGGTCAGGGGTAATTTTATAAAGTGTAGAGATATAAGGAAATTAAACAGCCCTGTGAACTTTAAATCAAATTTAAGTGCCAGATTTTGTTGTTTGAGTTTTATTTTGCATGTTTGCAAATGCGAA
>JAFMSR010000015.1:30899428-30916928 GCA_022818135.1 Saxidomus purpurata
AAATAGGTCTGCTATTAATTTGATTTATATCTGGTCATTCTTGATAAACTTCCATATCTGCAACTTTTCTATACTTTGTTCATGATTAAAGAAATGTATTGGCTAAAATAAAATAGTTGACTTTAACGGAGTAAGTGTTTCCTAATTGTTAAATTTGACTTAATAAACTCTAACTAATTAAGTGTTTAACCTCATTTCAAGTTTTGCATAGCCAGCCACATGTATTGTGGGCGGAGCTAAGGTGCTTTCTATTGATAGCGAACTCTTAATAATAAAGTGATTTCAGTAGTTAGTTTTAATAACAAGAGGGCCATGATGGCCATATATCGCTCACCTGACTACCATTGATTATAATAAAAGGTGTCATGATTCTAACATAATTTGTAGAGGTCAACTACACAGTGCTAAGTAACATTTCAAATATCTATTATCTGCCTGTCGGCCTTGTGTTTTTTTTAAAAAGTTTTCCCTATATAAGCCTATGTGAAATCAAGTGACTTTCCCCCCTCTCCCGGGAAGGGGTTATTTTGACTAGGGGGTCATGATTTGAACAATCTTGGTAGAGGTCCACTAGACAATGCCACATGCTAAATATCTAAGCTCTAGGCTTTGTGGTTTCAGAGAAGAAGATTTTTAAACATTTTCCTATATAAGCCAATGTAAAGCCCAGTGAATCCCCAAGGCAGGAACAATTTTGACCCGGGGCTCATAATTTGAACAATCTCGGTAGAGGTCTATTAGACAATACCACATGTTAAATATCTAAGCTCTAGGCCTTGTGGTTTCAGAGAAGAAGATTTTTAAAGTTTTTCCTATATAAGCCTATGTTAAACCAAGTGACCCCCCGGGCAGGGTCAATTTTGACCCCGGGGCTCAAAATTTGAACAATCTTGGTAGAGGGCCACTAGACCATGCCACATGCTAATTATTTAAGCTCTATGCCTTGTGGTTTCAGAGAAGAAGACTTTAAAGTTTCTCCTATTTGTTGCTATGGCAACCAGAGTTCTGCATTGAATGGAATTCTTTGAACAACTTTGATAGAGCTTCATGCAAGGAACATCCCGGCAAAGTTTCATCAACATTGGCCTAGTGGTTTCAGAGGAGATGTCGATTGAAGGAAAGGGTGGCGGACGGACGACGGACCCGGGACGGAGAGTGATCCTAATAGCTCACTCTGGGACTTTTTGCCAGGTGAGCTAAAAAAAGAAAGACGTTTATTTGAAGATATTAGCGATTCGATTGGTGGGCAAAAAGGGTAAACACTAAATATCTGTAATGTTAAACTTTTGCGCCAAAACTGTTGATGCTTTTACGCTTATGAGGATCCCGCTTTCATCAGCGTGGGTCTGTAATCAAAGACTGATAATCCGCTACTTCCTGTTTCAAATAACGCTCTAGCCCTTCATACCAACCTGTAAATTGAATATGTTCAATAAAAAACTGCATTTTGCAACTGATAAAACGCCTTAGATTTTTATAGAATTCAAACATGTTTAATGAGGAGTTATGATAATTTTCTGCTATTTACCATTGACCATCTCCATACAGACCAATGCCCTTTGATGACCCAGAGCTGCTGGTGTCCATTCTGTGGACTCAGGGTTTCCCTGACAAATGCCTTGTACCACCCTCGACCAGGTAAATTGTCTCTAAACAGAGTTGTTCGTCCATCAACGTCTAGAATTCTTTTAACATCGAACAACAGTTCCTTGCGTGAAAGTGGATACCCTGTATATATAAGACTTGCATACGTCGGAGATGCTGATAGAATGGTTATTTTTGGTTGCTAAATATTAAATAATGTTATTTCTTACAATATCAAATACATGGAATTTCACCTCATTGGCGAGTGTAAATTGATATTTATTCGGGATTATTATTAGAAGAAATATGACAGTGACTAGGTAAGTTTCGTATGCGCTAAATCAATGGGATTGATTTGATTTCTTAGAGTTGTATAAATATGAAGCATGCCTACCGATTCAGTTTTATGTAACGAACCATCGTCTGCTTCTCAGCGTCGGTGGGTATTGGTGTTGGACCTGGTCGGGTGGCCTCCTCGGGTACACGGACACTTAACTTATATTGTAGTGTATAACGAGGTGCACAGAACAGCTTTGCTGCCCTTGTCTTCGGCATTCGAGCCCTGACGATACGTCAGGGAGCCGTTTTATTAACGTTCTACGACATGTCGCAGAGGCGTTTTTGTCTTAGAAGTGTCGCGGACGACTTAGTACCGTTTTATGAAAGTTTGTCGTAGCTTACGACGTCGTAGAAATTGTCGCAGACGTACGACAAGGATAACGCTGTCTTAAACGTCTTAATGACGTCATGATCCAATATGGCGTTGCTCTATTTACACAGACACGTTGAACGAGAAAAAAGACTTTTTAAAAACGGGGCGATTCTCGACCATCTCCGAGAGTGCGAAATAATGTCGAGATACCGATTAGATAGGGGGTCCATCGAGGAGTTAACAGTTTTACTTGATGATGCACTGGACAAACAGACAAGGAGGTCCTGTTCAATTAGTGTAGAAACACAGGTGCAGTTTTCCCGCATAGTCGCCTCCGTTACCAATACAGTACATACATGAGTGACGGCAGTAGTGTGTACACCACAGACAGTTCTGAATGGCCTAAATGATTAATGTTAAATGAAAAGCTACATTTGGTATCAAAATGATGAGAACTTACAGACTGGGGGAAATGCACAGTTTCCTTGCATTCAAAATATGACAAGTTTAGTGCAAGTACTATCACACAGCTAGAAGAAAAGAAATGTGCAAATAAATTACCTTCTCTTCAATTGATGTAATTTGCGGTAAATTTACACTTCCTCCACCAGTTGCCGTCTCTTTACCTCTTTGGCTATAGTTATTATATCATAAATAAATATACATTGATAGTTAAATTTGAATTGCATATAATGAGCATTTGAAAATGTTAGCATGTCAGAGTAGAAGCATACTTTCACATTAAATGTATCTTTTGTTAGTTAACAATTGTAATCAAAGCGCTGTGAGCGCTGAAGGCCTGGGGGCTACAGATTAACTCCTCTAAAACAATGTTTGACCTTCGTGATTTACGCTGAACCTTACCTAAAGCGCGGGTCGAAATGTGCATAGGGCGAAATTTAGTATATGACACAGAATGAATGATTCACAAATATATGGGTGGCAGGGAAGTTTGTTTTATTATAAAACGTAGGTTAAATGAAAAATAATCACATGGTCAACAATATCAATTGTTTGAGAGAACAATAGAAATAATTCAATCTGCGCTTTATTCAACTTCAAGCGATATCTGATGATGTGAATCGAAAATTATTGTGTACCAAGGACAAGACCTTGAAACAGAAATAAACAAAGCAATACCAACAATGAAATATAAATACAGTACTGTACAATGTGTATAACAGGGAAAACCAAAAATGATTCTTGGTTACCTTGTAGTTGTAATTGGTGAAACCGTTCACTGGGCCTTGACATGCAGCGTCGAGGAGGGTGATTTTGATCACGTGAGTTCCTTCTCGGGAATGTACGTAAATTGTATCTTTTTTTTAAAGAAATTTATTTTAGGTAAATATATATGTAATCGTTCGTAAATAAGAAAGTTGTCAATGAAATAACATCAGAAATTTGAAAATCAAACTACAAACTCTTATATCGAATTCCGTACATTTCCGTAAATATCCGTACTTTTCCGTGATATGCATATGATTATCTTCCGTAATCAGCTAACAGCGCAGTTATTTCTAAAACAGAAACAAATGTGTAATGCAGCCCGTAAGATATATAGACCTTTCTGCAATCGTTTGAAGATGTACGTACTGTTTTTATTTGTAATATGTTCTTATCGAATGCGACATTCAAACAAAAGATTGATCTGGTCTGTCTTGCACTACTTTCCCAAAGCGCATGTTTACAGTTGTTATTCGCACATAGCACAGTTAAATTGTCAGCAGTGTTTGAAATGTGGTATGCTAACTTAGGCCTAGGGGACTTTCAGTCCCTAGGCCAAAAAACTAATTTCACACTATATACAACACTTTCCAAATTTCGAAATGCACATGAAATAATCTATATTTATATATATTAATTACTTCATTTCGACATCATTTTCAACATGCCACACATGTTTTAGAACATATTCTTAATTAATTTTAAATACAAGAAATCCTTAAATTTGTAGTCAAACCAGTGAACATACTACTGTTTTGAAGATGCTATGACAGTCTTTGTTAACAGGTGGTCTTTGTTTACAAGTATTTCCTGACTACCTGCTAATATTTATTCACAGGGTGGTCTTCATTCGGAGGTAGACTTTAATACACATTTTATAATACACAGTTGACTGTACTGAAACACATAATGCACAATTTGCTTTGTAATTCACTTTCAAATCCCTCCATTTTTTCAACTTGTAGCGTTGATCTCCCCTGTCCTCCAATTGCATTGATTCTGAAACAAAAATGTAACGAAAAATTCCCAAATAACATTCATTTCACTTATTCTTGCAACAAGTAGGCATGTGGCATAACAGACAGTTCTGAACTGTGACATTACCAAACATTTAGTCAGGAAAAACAATTTCTGCCATACCGAACAACAGGAATCACTGCTTACCTCTATCAATATACAGTAAAATCGGAATATAAAAACTCCGGATACAGCAAAAATCTGGATATAAGAAACAAATTTTCTCTGCCAATTTGTTTTCATTTATTCTATATTCATAAACGTGCCATATGGACACAACAAACTCAAGATATATAAGGAACACATTTAAATGGTGCCAAGGAGTTCGTTATTATGACGATTGGTCATATTAATGACAATGTATCAGTTTACAATATTTATGGTACAATGTAGGGATACTTGACAGACCAGAACAGTAGGGTCAAAGAGATTTGACTAATAGATGGTTATTACTGTTTATGTTGTTTTAGGAGTCAGTCTGAAAGACAAGAAGTTAATCTAACAATCTTTCCAAGGAAGAATCAGAGGCAAACTCCTATCTTCCGTAGAAACTCCCAGCTTTTCACATTTATATTCGAAAAATGAAGACGACTGTCAACATGAGTTTAATTAAGCTTGCTTTTAGCACTTTATACACAGATGTCTTCAGTACTTGGAGTATTTAACAGGGCACCTTTATCAAACATTTAGAATCATGGTAATTGGTTTGACACGACATATACAAGTTTATACGATACTGTCGTACACAAAATTTGTGACAAATACTCACTTTTCCGTGAGTTTTTTTCCAGAAAGATTTCCGGCCCGTGTTTGTTATTTCTGAACTGAACTTTAGCAATTTGTCATTCGAGGCTACAGATTCCACCAATAAATTCACCTCTGATAAGCTCCATTTTCCCTTTTTAGTCACTTTCATAGCCTTTACATTTATTGATGTATCGTCTGGTGACATTTTGCCGGGAATATGACGTCAAAAGAAACAGGTGGTTAGACTGTGTCTGGCGTGAATTACAGTCTACGACAAAGTCTGCGACATTGCAGCTCCTACGACAACTTTCATAAAACGGTCGTACGGCAATGTCGTTGAACAAGTGCTGCTACAAAGATTTGTCTTTGACTGCGACATGTTGATAAAACGCTGTCCAGATGTGTAAGGAGTACACTTACCGTCGATGTCGTAGTAAAAGTTGTTGAAATAAAACCTCCGCAATAGCGAAAAGTGCGCCTCTTAGAAATGTTCTCAGAAAGTGTGGCGTATTTCACAATGATGAAATGTTCAGTTACCCGAAAAATATAATTCTTAAAACCTTTAATTAAGAACCACGAATTCAACCGAGAACTTGTGGCAAAAAGTGTAGATTAGAGTTTGAAACATGACACTATCTTCTCCAATAATTTCTTTTAACTTTCAGATTAGAGGTTATCCTTATAACCCATACTACATACTACCTCTATTTTTTCAAACAGATACCCACCCCTTCCACGAATAACACATTGATTTGAGACGTCCTTTGATAATTGTTTGATAATCATTTTGCAATAAATCTACGGGAAAAGAAATTGTATTCTTATGATTATAATAGAGGCACTCCCTACATCTAGAAGATTATATTCTCGAAACAAAGATGATGTGTTCAATGCACGTAACATGATAACTTAATACAATGTCAAAGAACCTATGGCGAAAAATGCCTCATTTTACCACAATTTATCAATATAGAGGCTTTCTGTAATAAATCGCATCCACCCAGTAACTCTACATAGATTATTGAATGGTTTATGGTACTGCTGGATATTTTAAACCGCTGATTTAATCGATACTGACTTGAAATGCATAGCTGAAACTTTAAGGTTAGGTTTTAATACATTGATGATTTTGAGGACATACCGCACAGTTTTATCATCAGGTTATGCACTCTTGACTCCTTCAAGGTTGACCTATTAATACAAACAATGAACATATGACACTGTAGCCGTTACGCCAATTTTACAGACTGAAGTACTAGTGACCATGTTGTTTCGAAGTTGTACTCCTTTATGTATCATTGTTACTAATACGTTTTTTCCATACAGTTTGAAGAACTTTATTTTTTTTTTACCAAAATCTGAGAGCGAGCAGCTTTAAGTACCTATTTACTCGGAAAACTAGATCTCTAGGTTGTTACCTTTGTGGAATATACGTGGCATGCTTTCCCATTTTTGCCAAAAAAAGAAGTAACATTTTTCCAAGCAGTCGTATTGAGCTAGCTTTTGACTGGAGGTTGGTAACCTTATAACAGCCAATGCAATGGCAAGAATAATTTTGCTCTGTAAAGCACATTTTAATTGTATAATACCGCATGAAAAAAGCTGATAAGATATTCTTGCGTTTTCAGTCTTCATGAAGGGTTTTTAATATTTTTTTAGTACGTAAATGGTATATATCTTTCAACATTATATGTTTTTTCTTCAAAACTAATTATAATTAATTTTACTTTTCTCAGCCAGTGAATAACGGTCAATAATTCGTAAGAAAAACAAGGATGAAGTTTGTGTTCCTGATGCACATGTCATGATACGGAATTAATCACAGTCGGGGAGATAATCAGTAATCGTCCGGCTAGCTTAGTCGGGAGAGCATTCTCCCTGTAAGCGGTGTAAGCGAAGTGTCCTGAGATTGATGAATGAATGTAGTGAAAGATGGTGGATGGTTCTTTTGGAATATAATCATATTACATAGAGTACAGTATTATAATATTATATTGTAGATCATGATACGAAACAAAATATATATACTTGTATATATTAAACACAATACAAAAAATGTGAAAATCTAATGTGAGAAAGAAATGCAAGTGAATAAGATGTATCTTTCTTAGAATAGATATATGAGGAAAAAACATACATGTGTACAACATAAGAGCACATGAAAGAAACTGAACGAACAGAGGTATTGTAAGAGATTTAGAAAAACAGAATCATGAAATGCGAATGATAGGGTATGGAGTTGGAACAGTGAATATGGCCCGACAGACACGAAGTTTAGAAATCAGTTTAGAAACCAAATTAATTATACTACAAAATTGCAACGGCAGCTTGATCGGAATCTTCGAATGTATCTCAAAAACATTAAACAATACGAATATTATTGTATTTTTTCTTGGAAGTTTACTTCATGAAGTACTGTAGATCCCAAGACCGCCTCAAAACTAATAGTCGCAAAAATAACTACATTTAATTGATATAAGGCGCGTGGAAGAGAAATTTACGATTGAACATAATGAAGTCCTTTCACAATTGGCGAATAATTATTTTGCCATAAATTTGCAGACAAAAAAATACATTCTGAAATTAACAATTAGGGTTGACATATGCCCTCGATATTGTTGTTTAAGCTGTTTCTAATGAGATTTAGGATCCCGTCTTTGCAGTTAAGATGAACAGAAGTGACAATTTGGATATGGCATTTTAGCCACATGACGTTCAACAAGTACTAGAAACAAAAGACTGAAAGTACTGGAGGATCGATTGTCTCTGAACAACACACACATACATGTGTAAATATCAGTACAACCCGTACACGAGTAAAGTTATAAACAAACTGGAGACACAACTGTCCACAAAGTTTGACCATTAACCATATGTGTAAACTTTCGACTTTTGAGATAGGAACCCATGTGCTTACCTTTTGCATTCAGTGACTACATGTATGTTCAACTACCCTATAAAGTATCATAGCTGTGAATGGTAACTGAGAAATGGTATTTTACAAGACTGAACTGAAAATTCAAAGCTTCCCTCATGAAAAAGTATGGTCTGAATTTGATCTGAATGAAGCTGAATTTTTGCTGAAAATTTGTCTGAATACTGTCTGAAATGTTGCTGAATGTGTGCTGATATCCTGAAACTGCTAATAGCTGAATTATGTCTGTTACACTAATTCAGATAAAAATCAGCCTTTTATGTATTTCTGAATCATGACTGACCTCAGTGTTCAGTTAAATATCAGACTTTTTATTCAGACATTTACTTCTGAATAATGGCTGAGATGCTGAAAACTGCCTGAAAATGGAACAATCCAGACATAATTCAGACAGCTCAGACAATATTCATAAGATTGTTCAGACAAGTTCCTCAGACAGTATTCAGACAAAATACTAGGACTATATATACAGAGAAATATTCAGATATTCTTCAGACAAGTTACTTATAAATATATAATTGACCATTTCACATAGAAATGACTGACAATATTCAGTTGCATTTCAGATTTTTTATGAGACAATCATTCCCGAGTCTGAATTTTTCATTCATAGCCTGTCTGTATATTAGTTTGACCTTAACTTGACCTTTATAAAACCACAAAAGCAGTTTTATCATATTATATGGTCTTGTTTGATCATAATATGTGAATAAAACTACAACATAGGCAAATGACTGCCTTTGTGCTGGAATGGAAAACTATCTTCTATAACCTCTCACTGGCCAAGACTCAGTGGTTCTAACCATGCTACCGACAAGTTTTAACATTTTTCTTATTGAGTGGATCTATACAGAATTAGTTAGTACTGATCTTCATTAGCAAGATGGTTAGTCAAACTACCAGTATATATAGAACTGCAATACTGTTGATTTGTTTAAATGATAACTGTGACAATTTTTATTTCAGACGTTTATTTCTGTACAGAACAGTTCATTTCGATTTTGCTCGATTTTAGCTTCCTCTTCCTCTTCATGGCTTCCTTGTCCCTGTCAGAAAAACAATGCTTTTGTTGAAAAAAAAAAACCAAACAAACAAGAGAGCCTAAATGGCCTAAAATCGCTCACCTGACTACCAGTGTATTACCTAAAGGAAGTCAATTGTTGCTTAAGGGAGTCACTACCTACCAGGAGCAGTCAGTGGTTACTAAGGGACATTTTAGGAAGTCAGTGATAGCCGAAGACAACCGTTGCTAGTTGCTAAGATGTCAATTGCTGGTATTGAAGTAACCGGTGCCAAAATAATGCTAAAGGTCGCTAAGGTATTGAGTGGTTGCTAAATGAACTCACTACAAACACGCTATTTTATTTTATGAGAAAAATCTTGTAATTAAGAAAAATAGACGAAACCCGTGGGCAAAACTTTTGTTTTGCAGCTTTATGCACCTTATCTTTGGAACAATGTTTAAACAAAGTGAAAGCAGACCTTACATAACTTCCTTTTAAGTAAGATTCAATAGTTGTTGTATGGTGATTGTATTAAGTCAGTATTCATTGACTGCAGGTATGGAAGAGGTGTGCTCTATATTTTTGTTATGCTGCAGCTTGCAACACAAGTGCAAAATGTCTTGTTTTAGTAAACAAGAGCTGCGAGTGTCTTCACATTGTCTACCCGTTTAACATGTCACACATACTTTGCTGCAGGCATGCAGACTATGCATGGTATAGTCTGCAGCCCTACATACTATGCATGGTATAGTCTGCAGACCTGCAGACTATGCATGGTATAGTCTGCAGACATGCAGAGTATGCATGGTATAGTCTGCAGCCCTACATACTATGCATGGTATAGTCTGCAGACCTGCAGACTATGCATGGTATAGTCTGCAGACCTGCAGAAAGTATGCATGGTATAGTCTGCAGACGTGCAGACTATGCATGGTATAGTCTTCAGACCTGCAATTACAGAATACCTGTTCTTTATGGTTGTACATATTTTGCTTCAGGCATGCAGAGTATGCATGGTACAAACTGCAGACAGACAGTGACTTTAAGAAGTAAATGCAGTTACTTATTTCTTGTGTAAGGGATCTGGTTCATCAACTGCAAAATTGTATACTACATAAAGTAGTTGGACTATTGATGCAGTGTATTATCTGCTCAATGTGACCAACGGATGTGCTGTTCTAAAATTGTCTGTACACTCCACGTGGTTGTCAATGAATTTGGAAATACGAGTGTCTGACATAAGACCCACAGCGCACCCAAGGCACCGTGTCACAAATATAATGTGACGACAGGCACTAAGGATTGCAGAGCCTTGTCCGCCAAACACTCACATTCTCAAATTGCCATTGCCTGAAAAGACGAGGCTTTTCCCTTTATGCTGTCAATTATGGCACTTCTAATATATATTGAGAGTTACAGACAGACTAAACCTCTTCATATACCTTGCCCATTAGACACCAGTTGATAATATTAGTTTGAAACATTTAAGTAAAACACACCTAATCAAGCAAACTCAAAATTTAGATACATTCAACAAACAACAATTGCCCAACAAAGTTGTCATTTTTAATGTTTTTTATTCTATACTATAACACACACTACATTTCGTTCACTTACATTTTGCCCTCATGTATAATCCAATCAAATGCTTTACAATTTATAAAAAATTTAATACCACTAATTAGTTAAATTTGCTTTTGTATTTCTTCAATAAAAATACTGGGGTCGGCCGTAGACGCTCTTTCATGTTCGTTTCAACCCAGTTAAGCAAGATATATTATGGTCTGTAGGTGTAGGCTAGATGGATGTTCAGTAGAACACTTGTGTCGCCCTCTTACACTTTGTCAGAATAACCAGTAATTCTTTGACAAAATCTAAGTACAAAAAGGGGCATAACTCTGTCAAATATGGCCTTGACCAACAAAATTTTGCGGCATCACAACCCTTTGACATAAGCAATACAATTTGAAAGTTTGATGAAGAAATCTTAAGAAATGGCAAAGTTATAGCCAACATTAAGTTTTTGTGACAAAATCTAAGTACTAAAAGGGGCATTACTCTGTTAAATATGACCTTGACCTACAAAATTGGCGGCATCACAACCCTTTTGACATAAGCAATCAATTTTGAAAGTTTGATAAAGACATCTTAAGATTTGGCAAAGTTATAGCAAAAATGTAAGTATAAAATATAGGAATAACTGTTTCGTAATTTCTATATTTCCGACTGTATATACGGTTTTTAATGGTCGCAAATATTCCTAAAGGGCGACACAAAAACTGTTAGTGAGTTATAGGTTAATATTACAGGAATTAAATTTTGAAAACAGACTTATTGTACTGTAGTATTGGCATTTCAAAGATTAAAGTTCATACAAAGCATACCTAACTAGATACTTAATTAAAACATATCATTCTTGCATCTGCCTCTTAATTCTGAAATGTATTTTTTCACACTTTTGTTGTACGTTAAATTATTGACAAGCTTAAAGTTTCAGTTCATTTTGCTGCTAACTTCTAAAACACGACTGTCTTTCTAAACAATATTTAGGAACTTTCTTCACTCCCACGATATGACAATGGCTCCTGAAATGAAAAAAAAAATATGTGGTAATAAGAGAATGTATGTAGAAAGAAAGTTGAACAATACATGCTATGATAACATGAGACTCAGTTGGCAATATGTTGCTCATCAGAGCATGCTTTATCTTATTTGATCAACATTCAATTCTATGAAGTACTGTTTTACTTTAGAACCAGTTACTGTTACTGTTTTGAGAGAAAAATGTTCAGCCTATTAATGATTTGACTAAAGAAGCACCAAATCAGATGACAGAAGAAGTGATAATAGCGACCATTATGACCCACATTCAAAATTGGCATTGATATCATGAAGATAATTATTTTTAAATTTTTCCTGATGATTGCTGGTCAAATATGACCCATGTGCTTATATTATAGTAAGTGAAGTTATGGAGGATATGATGGTTCGGCGTAAGATCACGTTATAATTTCACCGAGTGGGCACCGAAAGTGATATTTTCACGAGTGGCGCAGCCACGAGTGAAAATAACTACTTTTTTTTTTTACGAGTGAAATTAACGTGATATTACACTGATACCAACAATTTTTCTGTTTATTTTATGGTTAAAACTCTACTTTTATTGAGTTTGTTTCTATAAAACATTGAAAATCGCGGGAAACGTCATCAAAAAACATAGCACAAATGACGTCATTTTAACGACGTCATCGTCGTATGGTCTCCAGCGTTAATAACGCTCGGTATACCGTTTGACGTAAATCCGGGCTAAAGATTGTAAAAACAGTGAAAAATAAAAATGGTAATCCACTGTTTCAAATTCACTGGTGGATTATCACTTTTATTTCACTGAGAAACTCTATAATTCACTGAAAAACAAAAAATAAAGACTCATCTTCTGCAGACACTATATGAGCTATTTCAGCTAGAATAAAAATGGAAGCAAAATCTTTACATGAAATATTTAACGGAAGAGACAATTTAACTAAGAGAGATAATTAACAAGAGGGCCATGCCAGACAGTGAACCATCCTAATAGCTCACTCTGGAGTTATGCGCCATGTGAGCTAATAAGTGAAGGAATATGTGTAGTTGTTCAAGGCTGGACTTGTTTCTTTCCTCTTTTCTATTTCTATGAAACAAGGGGCCTGAAGATCGCTCACGTGGGTCTGCGACTTATGACAATATGTGACCAAACTTCCAACTCTAAACTTTATATCATAAACACAAACATTCTGTTTGACCTTGACAAGGCATAACTTTTGATCGATTTACATGATGATTTGGTTGCAAATGTCACCTGTATGGCATACACAAGGTTTTCAACCGGATGACCTAGTTATTGAATTCAGAGTACCCATATTCATACTCCACCTACATTTCATCAAGACAATCATACTAACAAAGTTCCATGAAGATACAATGAACAAGAGGGCCATGATGGCCCCTTATCGCTCACCAGAGTACAACTGCTTTTAACAAAGTTGCTAGAAATCATCAAAACAACCTTTCTGACACATTTCCCGGATATTTGGGCTGAAAATTGTTACCTCTACTGTGTTAAGGGGGGTCACTGGTGAGGTTTTGGATTTGTGCACTTCCGGAAATTTACATTTGTTGTATTTCAAAAATGATGATATAATTGGAAAAATCAATTAGGTAGTACTAAACTTGGGCACAATAGGAATATTTTAGGGTAAAAAAAATGAACAATTTTGGGAAAAAATATTTTGACCTCACATTTGGTGACTAAATTGACAAATTTTGTCATAATGCCAAACATGGGGGTAGGGGTACAAAAATAGTCATTTCTCAAAACCATTTAAGATATTTACATAATTCAAACTGTATTATAAGAAGAATTGTTAGGGTATAAAAAATCATTAATAACTAGTTTATTTTACAGTTCTTTGGAACAGACATATGCCGTTATATCTCAAAGCTGGCCGAAATCTAAAAAACACATTTTTTGTCAGTTTTTATTGAATTTCTTTCTTATATGCACATTGACCCCCGTTTTTTATTTTGCATTCTGCCACAAAGGTCTTTCAACACAAAGGTTTTACATCAAACTGCAGACAAAATATCTGAAAAAGCTTGTTACTCCTTTATCATGAAATATTCATTTATCAAAAATTGAAAAAATGAATTTTAGTAAAGTGGGTGGGTAATAATAAGGAGTGTAATATTTATTCAGATGATGATAGAAATACCACAATCTCTAATTTTTCATCCTAAAGTATAATATACTACATAGGAAAAGATTAGAAAGTGATATCCATTCTGAAACATACACCACATACATAAACGTTTATAATACCAAAATTCTAGCTAATTCTGCATTAAGCACCTTGACCAGATAGTGTATCAGTCACTAAATATTAATATTGCGAAAAAGTTAAGTCATTGACCCATCATTATTTTTCCAGAAATTAACTAGCAAAATGTTAGTCTCCATAAAAAACAGGGTCAATAAAATTTCTTGTTATTTTGAATTTCAGCAGTGACCCCCGTTAACAAGGTTTTTCCACATTTGGGCTGTGTGACCTAGTTTTTGACCCCAGGTGACCCATATTCGAACTTGAGCTAGAAATCATCTTAACAGCCTTTCCAACAAATTTCCAGGATATTAGGGCTGAAAATGTTACCTCTAGAGTGTTAACAAGGTTTTTCCATATTTGGGCTTGTGACCTAGTTTTTGACCCCAGATGACCCGTATTGAAACTTGAGCTAGAAATCATCGAAACAACCTTTCTGACAAATTTCAAGGATATCTGGGCTGCAAATGTAATGTCTAGAGTGTTAACAAGGTTTTTCCATATTCACGCTGTGTGACCTAGTTTTTGACCCCAGATGACCCATATTCGAACTTGAGCTAGAAATCATCTTAACAACCTTTCTGACATATTTCCATGATATTTGGGCTGAAAATGTTACCTCTAGAGTGTTACCAAGGTTTTTCCATATTTGGGCTGTGTGACCTAGTTTTTGACCCCAGATGACCCATATTAAAACTTGAGCTAGAAATCAACCAAACAACCTTTTTGACAAATTGCCAGTATATTTGGACTGAAACAGTAGCCTCTAGAGCCTTAACAAGATTTTTCTATTTTTAGGTCATGTGACCCAGTTTTTCATCAGAGATGACCCATATTTGAACTCGTCTGAGTAATTACTGGGAAAAACATCCTGACCAAGTTTCATGACAATTGAGGCAAAAATGTGACCAATAGAGTGTTAACGAACTAAGTGGGGACGGACAACGGACATTCATTGATCCTAATAGCTCACCCTGAGCCAGCTCAGGTGAGCTAAAGATGCAACCTCTATTGCATACACAAGGTTTTTCTATGATTTGACTGTGTAACCTAGTTTTTCACCCCAGATGACCGATATTTGATCTCGACCTAAATTTCATCAAGGGGATCATACTGACAAAGTTTCATGAAAATCAAATGAAAAATGAAAACTCAAATGCATACACAAGGTTTTTATATGATTTGTCCTTGTGACCTAGTTTCTGACCCAAGATGTCCCACATTCGAACATGGTGTTGTGCATGACACAGGGTATGAGTAGCAATTTTTTCAAGCTTTTTCAAAATATTGACCGTGACCTTGACCAACTCACCCAAAAAATCTACATGTTGCAGGCAATATTCTGAGCAAGTCTGATGAAAGCTGAATGAAAATTGTTACATGCAAAGTGCTATCAAGGAAAAGCTAACAGAGGTCATTGTGACCTTGACCTTTGACCCGCTGACCTCCTACATATTGAAGGCAACCTTCTGAGAAAGTTTCATGATAGTCAAATTTGAAAATTTTGACCTGTACAGTGTTACAAAGGAAAAATTTACGAACAGATGTACGGACAAGTCAACAGACAAACCACCATGGCATAAGTTCTGCCGAACGTTACCTCTAAAAATCACTACTTTTATTTGTTGTGAGTAAAATTCTCACGTATAGGTCATAATTTTTTTTTATAAAACAACATGATTAGGTACCTGGAAAGACACACCAATTGTTGTTTTTTTTCTGAAATTAGCTGCAAACAGAAGCCCTCCATGTCTGCTACATTGTCAAACAATTCACTTGTAATTTACTGAAAATAAAAAGAAAAAAATTTCAGCATTGCAACTTACACATTATATATATCACTTTCAATGAACTTTCAAGTTTACATCACCTTCACTGGACTTTATGTTTACATAGAAAAAAATTACGTGGACATTCCAGGAAAACAAGATTTTTCTATCAAATAATGTTATAGAAAAGTTCCTCAGAGTATTCATGTTTATAAGCAACACCGTAAGAAAATACTATACAACTTTTAAAATAATAATAGTAAGGAATTTGCTAGCTTACAGATTTAGGAACAAAGAAAGTACTTATGTCTGTATTTGAATTTAAAAGTGGATATTACACTAAAAATAATATTCAACTGACCATCAATTGACCAGTATATGCAACAATACAGGGAACAGACAAAACAGCCAAAATTGACTTACATTTACCTCCAAAGGGTAGATTTAATTGTACATTACCCTTATTTCATCAATTATAAATTTTACCACATTGGAGAATTAAGTCATTTTTTGCATCAAAACATACAAAAAAATAACGCAAAATATTCAATTGACCAGTATTGACCACAATGGGAGAAAATTTTCAATTAACCACATAGAGAGTGGCTAGATGAAACATTCTTGCATATCGGATCGGCATTTCCGGTGATTTTGCCCATGCCTACTTTAAAGTGCAAGACGGTATGCAAGAAAAAGTTTCCACCATGAGACACTTGGCTCAAATGGAAATATCCGTCACCTCGGGTAACTGTTTTACGGGAACTCGGCAGAGCCTCGTTCCCGCCGAATCAGTTACCCTCGGTGACGGATATTTCGATCTGAACCTCGTGCTCATGACAGAAACTATTAACCAATACTGATGTATATAATATTGACCACTTTGGAGGTATTGACCAGGAGATCTAGCTGAACTTTACTTTTTATTCTTAATGCTATCAATTTAAATTGTTAATTCATTATTCATATTAAGACAACCAAAAGTGATCACAAAATATTCATTTTACCAGCAATCGGCCATATATTGACCACTTTGGGATTATTGACTGGGGTGGCTTTGACCACACAAC
Source organism: Saxidomus purpurata (assembly GCA_022818135.1). NCBI lineage: Eukaryota > Metazoa > Mollusca > Bivalvia > Venerida > Veneridae > Saxidomus > Saxidomus purpurata. The sequence goes on from JAFMSR010000015.1 coordinate 30,916,287, forward strand.
ATTGCAAATAAGACCATGTATATTTATTTTTGTTCTGAAAATCACCATCAAACTTGCTACACATGTAACATAATGCATTATATCAATTCCGAAATGAAAGAGAAACAAGTCTTCAATTGTTTTTAAGCAAGTTACCTCACATACCAATGTGTTTTCCATGCAGCTTCAGAATAGTTGGCTTCAGAGCAGCAGTTGTCAGGCAGAGCAGGATGTGAAAATGGTTGAGATGACACTACAAAATGCATGCTTTCCTGAAAATTTAGTACAAAACTTAAAATAACATAGTTACAGAAACAAGGTCTGAGTATACACAGCAATTTTCTCTTGTTTACATATATCTTTCTTATTTACATTTTTCTCCCCTGAAATTGGTACACAACATCATCTAAGAATATTTTTTTTCATGTTACAGAGCAGTGTTTAATGTTGGGATGGTCAATCAGAATTCAGGCTTTGAGTATACAAATTTACAGTATAAATGATTGAATGTTAAACTGCCAATTCTAACACAATCTGCATATAGGTGTATAGTGAAAAAAAGTTTAATCTTTTGTTTCAATATACAAATGTATAAGTATCTATGGGAGCTGCCAGGTCCCTGTGGCTAGCATCAAATGTGACAGCAAATATTTATATAGAAAT
>JAFMSR010000015.1:30921928-30927421 GCA_022818135.1 Saxidomus purpurata
ACCAATACTATAATACTTACAAGATAAATTTATTGATTTTGCTATAAAATTTCTGTATTTCAGTGTTGCATTTTTAACAGTTTCTTATGTGGCTTTTTTTTTTATTCATTTCAGGTAAAAACAACAAGACCGTGAATGAAGTGTTTTTTTGAGTACTTAAAGGCTTTTTTTTAACTTAAAGCTAAATAACAATGTTTTGTGAAGAATGAACTGGTTTCGAGAAACATCAATGCACAATTGACCAAATATTCTTGTTGAAAAAACTGGTGGATATGTATTTAACAGGCAACAAAAAACTGTTTTGCGCCTTTGTAGATAACAGCAAAGCAAAGCAACTATTAAGTTGTATTTTATCGATGGTGAATGTTTTTAGCTAACCGTTAAAGGTGGTCAATCATATTTAAGCAACATTTGATGACAATTTTTACTTTTTGTATATTCTGTTAGAGATTTATCTAAGGAACAAGAAGACCCATTACAAAGAGTTAGATCCCTATTCGAAATTTACATTTTATTTACTTTTATAAAATTTTGTTATTACTCCACTTTATTGATTTGAAAGTAATTAAAAAGTTGATTATTTCTTTTTTATTTCAGTATAATTTCTACTTTTACATTTGCATCGGATAGATATACAAATATTTTAACATTCTGAACCAAAAGGCAAGTTTTAAAACTATGTGTAGCTTCTGAATTCATTTATTTCCAATCTATTTTGGGTGCGCAACCAAGATAGGTAAAGGGAGGTAATAATATTTTTTCAAACTTGCATTTCTAATGAATTCCATCTAAATAATTATATAATTTTTAATGCAAACATTTTACAACTATAATACAATAGGTTTTATATTTATATCTTTCCTTAGGCAAAGTATGTGTATCAAATTTGTACTTACGATAAAATAACTCTTTTTTTCTCATTCTAGAGAAAATCAAATTTTAAAAATACCTGCAGTGAAAATCTTACTTGATTTAAGCGCTAAGTGAACATAAATGAGTGTAATTGATCAGTGGCCGAGTGCATTATTAAAAGCGGTCGTAGACCTACGTCCGGCTTATCTAGAGCGTAGATAACGGTCGCAAAATTTAATCGAAGTGCATAAACGAGACGTAGCGTAAGTCAGGTAGTAAATCTAGCACGAAAGTCACGACTGCTATGGAGTAGGCGTAACTACAGCGTAGTTGAATTTTTATATACATTATCATATCAAATATCAGTAAAGGCAATGTTTTGGGTGTAACTGTCTGTTGGAGACATCTGGTTTTGTCATGGTTGTCCATCTATAGATGTCTGAACATCGTCTGTCTGTAATATAGCGTTTCCAGTGATATCTCTTGACCTACTCGGAGGTTTTTGAACAAAATTTCAAGATATCAAGTCGATATACGGAACTCGTGTTTAATCCAGCTCGGTTCGAGGGCAAGGCAACAAACGTTTCCGTTCTGTCTTTCATGAAATCCTTAAAGAGAAATGAAAAACTTCACCTGATCGAGACGATATTCAGACATCTATATATCAGTTCAGGGTAATGGACGCATGGTTCAACGGCTAATTCTAGAGACATGTAAATCAATCTATCAAAGGAAAGACCTTGAACAACTATAATTCGTACGGTCGCAAAATTTAATCCGAGTGCATAAACGAGACGAAGGGTAAGTCAAGTAGTAAATCTAGCACGAAAGTCACGACTGCTATGGAGTAGGCGTAACTATATAAAGCGTACTTGAATTTTTATATACTTTTATCATGTCAAATATCAGTAAAGGCAATATTTTTGGTGTAATAGTCTGTTGGAGACACATGTTGATATTCTCGTATTCATACAAAACAGGCAATTTTAAATTTTAGAAATACTTTTTGTAAAAAAAGTGTTATATTTCTACTATAGATATGTTCCCATTATTTAAAACAGATTATCTTAACATATGCATATAAAATCTCATGCATTGAAACAAGAAATACAATGATTTTGCACGAGAAATATGTGGTACAATAACCCGGGTGTATCTACAACGGACGTACGCTCGCTTTATGCACTCGCCTTAAAACCCCGTTGTACGACAGGATTAGTTACGCCAGCGCAGACCGTTTACGACAGCACAATCTACGCCTTCTTTATGCACTCGGCCACAGATGTTTAAGTTTCAAACAAATCTGTAACATGGCCAAAATCTGTTTGACCACCTTTAGTTTAATATATATGATCAGGTTTGTCATGTGTTCAAATTGATTGAAAGTGTTTGATTTTTTCTAGTCTAACAGGGTGGAAATCTATCTCCTGTTTTGATTTAATTACTAGTTCACCTGGCACTTTGTGCCAGGTTGAGCTTAACGGATGAATAATTGTCCGTCGTCCGTCGACATCTCCTCTGAATACCAATGTTGATGAAACTTGGCAGGGATGTTCCTTGCCTGAAGCTCTACCAAAGTTGCTCAAAGAATTCCATTCCATGCAGAACTCTGGTTGCTATGGCAACAATTAATGTTCCCCTATTTAGTTTGTTCAAATCAAGCCCCTTGGATCAAAATTGACCACGCCTGTGTGTGTGAGGGGGTCCCTTTATTTTATATAGAGTTATAGGAAAATCCAAGCTTCCAATGAGTTCCTATAGCAACCACTAACTTCTCAAGCAACCATTGACTCTCTTAGCAGCAAGTGCATTAGAACTCAGATGAGCGATATAGTGCCATCATGGCCCTCTTGTTCTTAAATTACCCAAATGAGTTTATTTTACAAGAGCACGATAGTCCATAATTTCTGTCAAAGAAGGTCAATTAAGTATTAAGTGATTATGATGTAGAAGTCTTCTTTAGATAATGATGTTGACATAGTTTTTTCAGCTAAAATGCTCATGGTTTATTGTGATCGCTTGATGTCAGTCTTCCGTCTGTCTGTCTACATCTGACCTTGTGTATGCAATAGAATCTGCTTATTTTCATTGGATCTAGGTGAAACTTGGTCAGAATGACAGCCTTGATAAAATCTTTTTTGAGTTCGAATAGGATCATCTGGGGTCAAAAACTGGGTCACGGGGTCAAATCAAAGAAAAACCTTGTCACTCACATGTGTATGCAATAGAGGTTGCATTTATCTTTTTTTCGTTCGAATTTTCGAATTCAAGTATGGGTCATTTGGGGTCGAAAACTTTGTCATGGGGTAAAATCATTGAAAAACATTGTGTATGCAATAGAGATTGCATTTTTAATTGGATCTTCATGAAACTTGGTCAGAATGACTGCCTTAATAACTCGAGGCCACATTGTTATATGGATCATCTGGGCTAAAGAACTAAGTCATGGGGTCAAATCATAGAAAACCCCTGTGAATTCAATATAGGTTGCATATGTCTTTGGATTTTTATGAAACTTGGTCAGAATGGCTATCTTGGTGTATTCTAGATAGAGTTTGCATATTGGTCATCTGGGTTTAAAACTTAGGTCACAGGGTCAAATCATAGCAACCACTTGTGAATGCATTGAATCTTCATGAAACTTGGACATAATGGTTATCTTAATACAATCAAGATCAAGGTTGAATGTGGTTCATCTGGGGTCAGAAACTAGGTCACAGATTAAAAACCATGTGTATGTCATACATATGACATTTACAACCCATCCTCATGTAAATTGGTCAGCAGTACGGGTCAAACAGAATGTTTGTGTTAATGATATTTAGTTTAGGGCTGAACTTTAGTCAAATATTGTCATAAGTATGTCCCTGGTGAGCGATTAAGGGCCATCATGGCCTATGTTTCATAAGATCTTTATGAAACTTGGTCAGAATGACTGTCTTAAAGAAATTTAGGTTGAGTTTGAATATGGGTCATTTTGGGTTTAAATGTCACAAGGTATAATCAAAGAAAAACCATATTTATCATGCAATAGAAGTAGCATTTTTCATTGGATCTTCATAAACTTTGAGTCGGATGTTTTCCTTGATAAAATCATACTGTAGAATCGAACAGAAGATGCATGTATAATTGTGTACTTTAAATAATTGAACGCACACCAAATACAGGTACACTATCGCCAAATATATGTGTTAAGGTCTGTCGGGGCTTGCAAAAAAATTAAGGTTGGTTTACAGCTTTTTATCTCTTAGATACTTGAAAATTGGTATTTTTGGTCTTATTTTGTTCATACACTAGAAGAAATTATTGAATAAGAGGCCTACGGGGTATTCGTTATTTGCACTATTTGTATAACATACACTGTTAACTTCTGGAAATAAAGAAATTATTACTGTAACAGCAGTTGTTATTATTATCTTTACAGAAAAAGCAATGTACACTGTAGAAGGAGTAAACACCTTTGCATTGAATTAACACAGCTGTGCAGACCCTATATACCAAGCATGCAATTAAAGACTGTATACAATTTACACAAACTACAGAACTGTCAAATATACTGCAGAAAATACAATGTATACTGTGCAGACTATACCATGCATTCTCTGCAGGTCTGCAGACTATACCATGCATAGTCTGCAGGTCTGCAGACTATACCATGCATAATATGCATGCCTGCATACTATACCATGCATAGTCTGCAGGTCTGCAGACTATACCATGCATACTCTGCAGGTCTGCAGACTATACCATGCATACTCTGCAGGTCTGCAGACTATACCATGCATAGTCTGCAGGTCTGCAGACTATACCATGCATACTCTGCAGGTCTGCAGACTATACCATGCATACTCTGCATGTGTGCAGACTATACCATGCATAGTCTGCAGGTCTGCTTGCATCTGCTTTCATCTGTTTCAAGGCAGAGGTGCATTTGTTCATCTTTACCTTGCTTATAATCAGAATGCGTGCAAATCTGTTGAGGTGCTCTTTTAATGGACTGCGTCTTGCCAGACCTTGATTCATTGATTATTTGATATGCAACACTTCAGATTACATACAAACTCAGGGTTGGCGTGAGTTATACAGGCAGAAAGGCTGTCCTACTAATTAATATCCTCATGACCGCTGTCAAACTGCTACTATGCGACTAGTTCAAGCAATCTGGAAATTTTGACACTGGGCGTCATGATTTGACAAACTCTGTCCACCAGACAATGCTTCAACTGAAATATCTAAGGTCTAGACCTTGTGGTTAACCAAGAGATTTTTAACCGCTTTCTTACATGTCTATGTATAACAAGTGAACCCCTAGGTGAGCAAAAACTGCCAATAACTACTGATACACAAATATGAATTTAGAACACTGTATTTCAATTTTAAACAACAGTGACCCCAACTGCAATGTTTTTGTATCACAAACCTTCTTTCATACGTCATAACATTAACTAATGCCTTTTTCAGCTTAGGGTATTCAGCGGAGGTCATTTCTGTTTTAACCCGCATGGCACAAGCTGAAAATTAGGAGAAAATGTACATAAACATGACTATAAAATGTTCGAAATTGAAAAAGCAAAGCATGCGATAAATTCAAAATGCAGAATTATAGAACCTTTACTGTTTGATGACAATGAACTTTAACCT
>JAFMSR010000015.1:30927921-31031540 GCA_022818135.1 Saxidomus purpurata
CAGATGGTCACGATATACGCATGTACCGAATTTCAAACAAATGTGACAACATTTAATTTTACTGACGAAAGGTATTGACTTACCTTAAATTAATTAATGGCCAAAGGCTACGCAAGCAGAAGAAAGTAAAACACACTACATGTTTAAGGAATAACTGTTTTGTAATTTTGATATTTGCGACTGTATATACGGTTTTTAATGGTTGCAAATATTTTTAACGGCGATATCAAAATCACTAAAGAGTTAACCCTTTTCTAACGCACAGTATGTTTAAATGCGATAATCAAACGCCGTTCGATTTTGCGACTTTAAATACACTTTTTAATAGTCGCAAATTTAAATGACGTAACCAATCAGAAACGACGTTGCGTCAATAACTGCGTTAGAAATGATATTATATTGTTATTGGTGTTGTTTGTTGTTTAGATTTTTTATAGTACCGGCGACCGTTGGATTTCTCTCCTGGTGAACTTGCAAAGATCAAAGTATTCCTCCCATGCATACTGGTACATAAAACAATTATTAATTCTAGGGAGTATTGTTTTACCTGGCCGCAATACCCAGTTAGTTTTGTCCAAAGATTATGATTATTCATCCGAGACACTTTGATTGTCTATCTACCGTTGTCAAGGTGTTGTGTACTGTACCACAGCCTCAGTTCTGCTATATGTGTGGCTTAAACTGTTATGATTTGCTAATTCATTTGTGTTTTATCTATCAATGGAACGAAATTCAACTCTTGTATTAACATTGCTTTCAATAATTTGCTTACAAACTGTGACAGTTAAAAGGTTTTATAATTTATGTTTGGACAGGTTGATGCTAACTTGTGTCATAACATCACTGATAACAATTTCGATTGAATTCATACCGGTATGTGCAAAATACATAGCTGATGTGTTTTGCTCATTAGACAAAACTGATTTGTGCACCAGGACACAGTGTTCACCTTACCATTTTTGTTGTCGGGTCGAGGTTGACATTTCACGTGGGATGTGCTTTAAATTGTGAAGTGATACAAACATTACATGACTTTTGTTAGATCATACAATAATTATTTAAACCCGATATTTATTCAACTAATAATATTTTGTATTTGCATTTGTTTTCTGCTTCTAGCAAGTGTATAGTTTGATTTTGTCTCCTACTATATGTAATTATTTGTGTTTTTATTATTATGGAGGAATTAAAGATACTATATCTTGAAAAGCTTAGTCTTACTTAACAAATTTGAAATATAAAGTATTAGAAATGCTGACAAGTACACACAATTTAATGAAGAACAGTTATTACAGTTTTACAGCAATATCCCTACTGTTTTGAAATACATGTAGTAAAAATTAATTTTATTAAGTCGGAATGCGCCAAATGTAACATGGTTAGAAAAAGAAGAAGTTTGACTCGGATTCGAACTCATGTACCATCCTTTGCAACGTTGATAAATATAATGATCTGTAACACCGGATACAGCTCCTTTCGGTACACATTAACGAATACAGCTCCCTTGGTATAGCGGAGCTGTATTCGAACCAAAGCATATGCACATTCGAATAAAGCTCCCTATGTTTGATAAAACGGATGGTAAAACGGATTAAATAACAGAAGTCTGAGTACGTGGTGATGTGTCTTTCAGGCAAATGAATTTATGTCTACATTTTAGGAAGAAGCTTGGTCGTTCCGAAAACGTTTAAGTCAATCGCCAAATTGTAGTTTGAAAGCTCGGATCCATCTGTCCGACCATCTGTCTGTTGTCCTACCCTGTATGTTGTCTTATCCATATGGGACATTTTGTTCTCTACTCGCTAGCAATGATAAGGCTGGTCAGAAAATCGATAAACAGGTAGTAGCGGCCGGACAGTTCGCTTGCGGTCGTAAATTTTACGAAGCAGACCGGAAAACCGCTGATTGTTTCGGCAACTCAGTCAATAAATATCGATATTTGCTTGCGTAATATTAGCCCGAGGATATTAAGATGTACCGTGTATTACGCTAAAAAAGAAATCTTTATCTTATTGAATTCATCCCAGCTATCTTTTTGTGCTATTACATTGTATGTTTAAAAAGCAACTGTTGTAAAATAGAGATTACAGTGAAATTAAGCAACACTGATTTGAATTATAATGCTATTATAGATTTATTAGTTTGAGGGGGAAATTTAATAAGCTATTTATCTTTTTATTGTTGAATTAATTTTATTAAATTGAATCATATATTATATTAAAGCATCCGTATTTAATGTAACTTAGTGAAGCTTCACAACATAAATCATACACGGCATCACCAACTTGAAACGCAATGACAGTCACACTTTTACAGTTTTCTTTTTTCTTCGCACGTTCTTAAAGGCCTTAAGTGGTTGTATATCTTTAAAGCAATATGCTCTCTAAACTTAAAAGCTAACAAAAACTACCTGATGGTCCGCGCAATTTTTAGTATATGAAAGCGATTGGTAGCTTGATTCTAACATTGAATTGTGAAACAATGAAATAACGAAGTTTTCTTTAGACATATACAAAATCGATGTCATCGATTTCATATTCTGTGGAAAAAAAACCATCACGATAGACACAATGTGTGGTCTATTTTCGTTGTCCCTTTCCACAGTAGTTAATTGTTCTTTAAAAGCAAACAGAAATACATTTATTAAACTAACTAAAATACATTTCATTGTTTCTGAGATAGGTGTACAATAAAAAAGATATATATAATATATACATTTAGGGTAATACATTACAAAGACTAACAAAGACTTTTATTGCGCCCGAATAATCCATATCCGTTCTAGTGTTTTATTGCCCCGTGGTATATTGTAAAACGCAAGTGGTAATTCTTATGACAGGTTATTAGAGTTTCTTTAAAATATGTAAGTTTACCGTAATTACTTCTTATTTGCATTTTCTTTTTCAATTTCTGATATTTGATCAAAATACTAGAAGTACATAATTCACAAACATTAATTTTCGACATTACATGTACCTGATTTCGATTTCTGACCGGTCATAACTTTTTCATATGTCAACCACCTTTAAGTAACAAAATATTTATAGGGGGGCCATAGTAGAAGTAAACGAGTGTCAAATACGCACAAATAGCAAAGCAACAAAAATAAAACATCATCGCCACATTTATGACGGGTGACATCTATCCGGACGAACGGACTCTGAAAACAAATTCTTTCATATAAAATAAGCGTCACAATTTGAAAGTGACATACGTACTTGTGTATATGTGTGTTTGTGTGACATTACAACAGTCCCGTGAAAATGTGTAAAAATTACAATGTATACACAAAATCTTTTTTTCACAGGTGTTACATTTGCCTGTTTACGTTAAGTTGAAACAAGTGTGAAATTTAGTCACTTTGCTACAATACAGATATAACTTTAACCAAATGCAGTCCTTTTAATTTACTCATTTAATTTACACATAAATAAAGGATACCGAGACTCGTTCAAAGATTGGTACAATCATTATTCACTTTTTTCCTCTTCATATTAGTTATGCCATCCTTACGTTTTAAAGCAACAATACGTACAAAATCATCACGATTTTAATACGATAGAAATCGACAACTTCCGTGAAAATTACGGACGCGCCCGATCTGTATTACGATTACATTTTTAACTGACTGTACTTAAAAAAATATTAAAAAGGTAAGCGAAATCCTTCAAATATTTTATTTATTTTTACACCAATTTATAGTAGATATAATTCCCTTGCCGATATCACTGATCAGAAGCAAAAACAATCTTATAATTGATGTTCTATGTATGGGTCAAAGTATTTAAACAAATGGCTCAAAAAACTGACTAAAAGTCGTGCAATCCTTAACATTTCATATGGAAAATGCGGTGGTACTTTTTTAATTAAAAAAGGTAAGTGAAATACCAAATTAATCTTTTTGAAATTTACATCATTATTAAGAGGAAAAATAATATTAATTCGTCTGACCGAAGCAAAAACGATTAATTAAACGGTTTTTGATTTAATAGGATTAAACCGACATCTCCCTTCTTTGTTTAATGTGTAAAAGCCGCGTCTAATCGATTATCGGGAAAAAATGAAAGTTCCATATGAGTCTTTCTGTCGGGCCTTACATCCTGCTGTGAATGTTATTCATTCCGTCAATAATTTATTCATGAAGTGAAGTATAAAACCACTTAAACTGCCGCCGTATATGCTACAGTCACATAAAAAATGCAGGTTTATTGAAAGAAAATACTTTTTCAATACCAGCAATACCTCAAAGTTTCGTTCATCCGTCCGTCGAACGCCTGCGGACAAAAATACATACATCCTAGGGCTAAGTACTACATCCTGAATAGCGGGATGGATCCTTGTTATTCTACAATAAATTCCGTGCCGCGTGTTTATAAACGAATGATACCCCTTAAATACACGTCTCTGTTGCATCGGGTCTCTAGGGAGCTCTACTCGAAAAAAAGGTACAAGAACCCTGAATACAGCTCCCATTTTATTAGGGGAGCTATATCATTGATGCGCACCGAATACAGCTCTCCGGGGAGCTGTATTCGTTAATGTGCACCGAATACAGCTCTCCGGGGAGCTGTATGCGAAAGGAGCTGTACCTGGTGTTACAATGCTCTCCTGACTGAGCTAACCTGCCACTTGTCAATTTTATCCCCAATAGTAATTAAATATCTATCGCGATATGTGTATCAGGAAAACAAACTTAATCTTTGTTTTTCTTAAATAATATGCTACTCGAATTATTGCCCGTTATTCACTGGCCGAGAAAGTATAAATACTCTACACTTATAATTAACATTAATTTGGAGGTAACAACATATTATGTTGATAGATATGAACTATTTACGTATTTAACTTATTAACCCATTCCAGACAGACTGTAAACGCAAGTTTTTAGAGTATTTTATTGTCTATTCTTATTCGGTATTATCCAATTAGAAGTTGCCTTACAGCGTTCATTTCTCATTTCTAAAAACGTTATACATTCTACTTGTCATTTCATTGGCGGTTGAAGAGTTCCAAACTTCCGGTCAAAAGTGAGCTTAATACGGCTGTGCCGAAAAATTGTCAGCGGTTAGCTTTGAGCATCATTTTTGACCTACATTTTGTCTTTTGGGACAATAGTATTCAGTTGAGCGATATAGCACCATCTTGGTCCTCTTGTCATTAATCACAGCCGAGAGCTGCAGAGTAAATGATAGTGTTTGGTTTCAGCTTTGCGCGAGAAAACAACAAATATACGTTCAGATAAGAATTTTATTTGCCAAACAATATGCGTCGGACTCTCTTCAGTAATTGTTTTAGCAAGATATGATTATTGTGATTGCTATTTGACGTCTAACGTGTTACGAAAACAAACCGCTCTGTTTTTAAACAGTTGTTTTATTTTTTCATGGCATAACGCACAATTGCAAAATATTATCAAGCATAACTATACAACATACATGTCTAGTTGACATAAAACAGTAACTATCGACCATTATACGATTCCGTTCATTCCTACAATATTTGTTCTACTACATCAAAAGAAAAACCATTGAATAAATAAATTATTCATACTAGATCTATCTTCAAAAGCATAATTGTCACTTTCAAAATTTTGCTGCTCAATAAGCCCATCCAAATTCAATAAACGGTGGAATTCTGTGTCCTTTCAGATGCCATTTTCCGGTACGTCTACGTTGTCAATTACGTCAACGTTTTCAAGTGCTGACGGTCTTGCCTTGCTGCACAGTTGTCCCGAAATAGCTTCAATATGGAGTTTCTGGTACACTAGCAAAGGTGCCGATATGAGTTATCGGCATACTACGTCACGTATTCGTTTTATCGGCCCATATCCACGAAAATCAAGGCAATTGTGATACTATATATAGTCACATATGCACTAAAACGTGATAATAAAGTGGTTATGTGTTGGCAGAAGTATGCCACCATAATATACAGTACTGAATATGTTTCATGATAATTATGTTCAGGGACGAGTGGTATGGAACATCACTAAGTCAATATTTAAACACAAAATATACCAAAAGCATAGTGGCCATACTTTTTATTTTTCATCTTTAATAAAAATAATACTAATAATATTAATGATAAAAATTTTATTTCAAGAAAGTAGCACAAATAGACATTTATACAAATGTGTATATACATCACAAGCGCATTGTGGCCTTCCATTAATTACAGACAAACGCTCATGCAAATTCATACGTTCACAAAAATACACACCAGATAACCAGTGCGGCTTCCGAAAAGGAAAATCAACTGTAGATTGAATCTTCATATTACACTCAATAATTGCTAAAACGCTTTCAAATAGTATGAAATTATATGTTGCTTTCATAGATTTTGAAAAATGTTTCGATAAATTAGAACGTTCCTTCATGTTTCACAAATTGATCCAAGAAAACGTGAGTTCAAAATTTGTAAAAGCCATTCTAAATATGTACAGCTGTGTAAAAGCCGCAGTACGGTATAATAATCAAATTTCAGCCAGTTTCGACTCGATAGCTCTAGTCTCCTATTTTTATTCTTTGTGAATGATTTAATTAATGATATTAACGGAAATATAGATAATATATTCAATATGATAGTCGTTTTAAAATTATTCATGCTTCTATTCGCGGATGATACGGTGTTTTTCGCACACAAACCAGAAACTTTACAGTCAATGCTCAACGATCTATCTGCATACTGCGACACATGGAAATTAAAAGTTAATACCACTAAAACAAAAATAATAATATTTAAACAGGGTAGACAAACAACTTACAACTTTACGTTTAATGGACAAATCTTAGACATTGTCAAATCTTTTGAATATCTAGGAATATATTTCTTCAAAAATGGTCACAAAATCATCTCGCTCGGCATTCATTATTTGCATTGCATAACTTATTTACAGTATTCAATCAATTAGAATTAAAAGTAAAAGATCAGTGTTAACTATTTGATAGCTTAGTAGCTTCTATACTTAACTATGGTGCCGAAATCCATGGGTATTGTGAAGGACAAAGTATTGAAACAGTTCACTGTAAGTTTCTAAGAAAAGTACTTTGTGTTAGAAAATCAACTAACTTAGATTGTTTATATGGAGCATTTTAAAGAAAATTTATTACATGTCAACAGAATAATAATCTATCATACAATGGTAAAAATTGGGCGTTTAGGATTAAAACTTTATTAGACGATATAGGTATGACAAATGTATGGTTACAACAAGCCAGCTCGTTAGCTAGTTTACAAGTTATAAAACTTAGAATATTAGACGTATACAAACAATGCTGGTACTCCATCATAAATAATTCAAGCAGGCTGTCGTCATATTGCTTATTTAAACATGAATTTGAACATGAGAAAAATCTTAATACTATAAATATCACCAAATTTAGAAAAACACTAAGTAGATTCCGGCTGTCGTCTCACAATTTGGAAATAGAAAAGGGTAGACACGAAAATATCCCTAGAAAGGAAAGAAAGTGCCGAAACTGTTCCATGAATTTGAAAGAGGGCGAATACCATTTTTTATTAGTATGTCCAAAGTACTATCATTTACGTCGGAAATTCTTTAAGCCGTATTTTTGTAGATGGCCTACTGTACCGAAATTTGAATCCCTCATGTCCATTACAAAAAATAAAGCATTGAATGATTTGGCAAAATATTTATTTTATGCAATTAAAGAAAGAACGTGATTCTACTTATTTTATTGTATATGAAGGAATGAACAGTGTTGCGACTATTCGCTATTTCTAAATTTTTTAATCAGACTAATGAGTTAGTCAATGTTTTCGCCTTTCGGTAAGGCTAAGTGTAGTATTGATTGTACTATGTTATATATATAGATTATGAATACTGTCTTAAATCACGAGTTCCTTGTTGTTTCTTAATACAAAGTAAATAATAATGCTATGTCGATTTTCAACGCTCATGAAATTACTTTGGTAGTGTCGGTGAATCCAGTTTATATATAGTGCACTACCTCCATATTAGACAAGTCTATGTTTTGCCTATTCATTCAATACAGCTTATACCCAATGTCCGATTTTTACAATGCCACCACATTTATTTATTATTAACACTGTCTTCGAGGTTCATGCATCAACTATTGATAATGCAACCTGTAAGTTTTTAATAATATTTAACGTCTAGGTGTAACAGAAAACATCAATAAAATGATACGAGGGAGACAACTGAGTCCCCCTTGTCGTCCAGTCTATGCAGAGTTATTGTTTAGATTTAGACTGATAAATGCATAGCATGTTTCTCTGGGAAAATTTCTCAGTCTTCATACTTTGTATTTGGAACGTTATTTGTCGACTGTGTATGGGATATTACAATTTTATGAGGAATAAACTATATGTTATGTTATGCTATGTTATGTTATACAAATTATAAAGAATATTTCTCATGAAAAGGGGTTTGTGTGTGCCTACCACTTATAATTAACAGACACTTAAAAATAGCATCATAACAGAATAGAATATATTTCCAAATTAACCTCATTATAAACTGAAGGTGTTACTTGTAAATATATTAGTTTTGATTATGTTACAATGTAACCATAAATAATTGACAACAAAAACGAAACATCAAGAAAATTAGGATTGGTTAGCACAATTATGTTATATGTAGTTTATATCACAAAACCCACAAAGATACACTGCAATATGTTTACTGTAGTAGTACATGTAGTCTACAAAGATACTTAGCGACAATATAATCTTTCAACTTTCTTCATCATCCTTCATCATTTTCTACGGAGAGGTTAAGAAAAAGCCAACACTTCTGGTCCTTTGGGCACATATTGTAAACCTGGTTTAATGTTTCGATGATACATGTCATAATGATCGTATTCCAAAGGTTAAGTCTATCGGAATTGTTGGCTGAACAATAACATAAAATAGCACATATACTGCATTTTTAAACATAAAATATTGAAATCAAAGTACCGATTGTGCCCATCAGAAATGTATACATAGGAGAATGTTCATGATTTATCCTTGCTATAGACCATATCGTATGCCTTGTCTGTCACTCGTAGATTTCCTGTAGCTCGGGTCTAGCTCTGTATAAATATTTACACACTGGCTTCACGCTTTCAATGTTTCCACATTATATAGGACACACTTAAAGGAAACATCCCAGAGTGTAAGAATGCATTAAACTCTATTAAGCAATATTTCTGCAGAACAATACTTTGTAAATGTATAGCATTTGAAGTATCTCCATTAAACTTTGAAGACAGTATAAACTTTCTCTCTAAACGATGGATACAGCCAGACGTAGAACAGTGGATTTGCGCAGTTATTGATGAAAAACGCCCGTATTAAGAAAAATACAGCAATCTGTCCATTTTGATTTCCTCTCCCTACTGATGTGTTGAGAAGCACAACACTAAGTGTCGACAGACATATAAAAACAACGAAAATCAAAGTAACAAGAGCCATGGCCTTTGTTTAAAGCCCTCGTTCTGTTCCTTTGAATTCTTCCGGCAATTTCCGTGATCCTTACTGACGTCGTTTCTACTTTTACGCTGCGAATTATGGATCGGATAATGAATATATAAAGTGCATTTAACGCGACACAAAACGCAAATACAATAAATAGAAGAATGGCAAAGATAATATGATCAATCTCTTGTTTGTCTTGGTCAATGATGCACTGTCCCAATTTATTGTTCTTTGAAGTGTAAAAAACAATGCCCAGTAAAAAACCAGAAACTATAAAAACACAAATGCTCGTTCGGAATGCCTTCTGTGGGGTAAAAATTTGACTTGTGCCTCTGGCAGTCATTTTATTATATCGGTCAATACCGACACACAGGATAATTAGCGTTGAACAGAAGTTTGTGGAAAGAAGAACGAACTTATTCAATTTGCAACCAAACGATGATCCGACTACCTGCCACCAGCCTTGGCTTGCCATGATGCTGACTGGTACACAAAATGTCAACGACATTATGTCACAAATAGCTAGAAATGTTACAAACCAGTCAGTTGTATTTTTATTCCTGTTTTTTGCTTGCACTACAATTACAAGAGCATTACCAGGGAAGCCAAGAAAGAAGACGATGCTCAGATAGAATGTAAGCAAATCTCGCGCCCATTCTGGAACAATGTTAATTAAAGCTTGTTTCATGTTTGTATCATACGGAGACGTTAAATTTTCCATCAACGAGTCGTTCATATCCATCCTCTGTTTCTATGAATTTTGTCTATTTTCTGACGTATTTAGTTATTTGATGTGCTACGAAAGACGAACTTATATCCTCTGCCCACACTATGTTATTATTATTTAACATAAAGCCGTTCCTTTGATATATAGTTACGGTATTTTATTTCCGATACGAACTTATCATTAATTGCTATAAAAATGCTATGCTGTTCACAGTAATCAAAGCGAGTTCGATAAAAAAGGAATCGCGTTGCTGACAATAATGGGAGTTAGGTGAAAAGAACCTGAGAAATTATTATGATGAAAAAAGGTGTTTCTGTGCTTATATATAGAGTGAAGAATTATACTTTGCCTATAGGAATTGATAAAATGTTGACAAAATGGCGGGCGTGTGTATGCGCGTGGTGGCAGTGTCTGCGTTACAGTATGAACATTAGTGTTAGAGTAACTTCAGCTTAATAACACAGTAGCAATTTAGGTCGAAGGGTCAACAATGAGGTCGCCCCAACTACAATACATGTGTACCAAGTCTTTTTTTATCTAAAACACCGAAAGAAATTGTCAAACAAACATGTCCTACTTGTTGTCCGAGACCTATCTGTGTATTTGGAATAGGTAGGCAATCGCACGTCTTGATCATCTTTATCTTTAACACCCCCACGGGAAAAGACACCTTCAACTGCGTTAAAAAACTTACCTTTTCTTTTTTAATTGACAAAATAGTAGCGTGTGCCCTGTGATAAATACACGTCGTTATTAATTCAACGTGTGCTCTTCCGTCCTTTTGTCACCGCCCGTCGTAAACCGCATCTACACAATTTGGTGGTAGATTTTTAAATATCTGCACACAATTATTAAATAGCATCGAATGCATTAACACATACATAGAAAAGGCCAAAATCACACTGAGAGGTATCGTGTCTGAAAGGAAATCACATTTTTGATCATTTGCTAGTATTAAACACCTGAGAATGCACAAAGATGTTCAGCAAGTTCAACCCCATAAAATAGACTAAGAGTGTGTGTTAGACCCTTGATAGACTGACAACCAGTTACCAATAAGTCTAGAAATGTTCTACAGTAAACTATGTGTAATAAGACCATCCTTGGTACCAGTAAAACGTGGTTACCTTATTTACCATGACATTACGTATACCGTGTTCGTGCAGTTTGTGTTGTTGGTACAGGTATAAAGAATTAAGAAATTTACCACATTTAATGTCGGCGATTTCCCATCTACAAATGGTACGGATATAAATGTATCAACATTGCAATTGGAATACGTGTCAATTCATGTCGAAAGTTTTTTAATAAGCATCAGGAGAAAAAGTAAGGGTCACATAGGTTGGCCTCTGTAACAATGGTTGAATTGGGTGTTTATTACAGATAGATTTGCTGAATTAGCCTGTCATTCAATGCAACATTTAATTAAAACATGTAATAAATAAAGCGCAATTATATTTCACAGAATCATATTAAGGGGAAAGACTTGATTTAGTCCTAGTTCTCACTCAGAGAACAAGTAACGTCGCATGATCATACCAGCATATAGATGTTTGCACACTTACTGGATAAAAGAGTTGAAATAATTGTATTTGATTTATGCTGCCGCTTTCAAAAGCAAGAAATGGTCTTTTTCTAGTTAGCTGACCTCGCTTTGATTTGATGAGAATTTTATCAAGGTCCGTCCAAAAGAGCACTTATGTTAGCTTGATATCTGGATGAGACCCTTAGCTGACCTCGCAAAGTGCCAGGGTGAGCTATAAGGATCACTTATCGTCCGAGGTGAATCCAGTTTATTGGCCTGGGGACTGAAAGTCCCCAAGGCCTAAGTTAGCATACCAATTTTCAAACACTGCAAGCAATTTAGCTGTGCTATGTGCGAATAACAACTGTAAACATGCGCTATGCGAAAGTAGTGCAAGACAGACCAGATCAATCTTCTGTTTGAATGTCGCATATGATAAGAACATATTACAAATAAAAAGAGTACATACAACTTCAAACGATTGCAGGAAGGTATATAGCTTACGGGCTGCATTACACATTTTTTTCTGTTTTATAAATTAATGCGCTGTTAGCTGATTACGGAAGATAATCATATGCATATCACGGAAAAGTACGGATATTTACGTAAATTTACGTAAATTTATGGAAACGTACGGAGTTCGATATAAGAGTTTGTAGTTTAATTTTCAAATTTCCGATGTTATTTCATTGAAACCTTGTTATTTACGAACGATTACATAATATATATTTACCTAAAAATAAATTTCTCTAAAAAAAAAGATATGATTTACGTACATCCCGAGCAGGAACTCACGTGATCAAAATCACCCGCCATTTATCGAGGACGCTGCATGTCAAGGCCCAGTGAACGGTTTCACCGATTACAACTACAAGGTAACCCAGAATCATTTTTGGTTTTCTCTGTTATACACATTGTACAGTATTTTATTTATATTTCATTGCTGGTATTGCTTTGTTTATTTCTGTTTCAAGGTATTGTCGTTGGTACACAATCATTTTCGATCCACATCATCAGATCATATCGCTTGAAGTTGTACAAAGCGCAGATTGAATTATTTTTATTGGCTTAAACAATTTATAATGTTGATTATGTGATTATTTTTCATTACACGTACGTTTTATAATAAAACAAACTTCCCTGCCACCCATATATTTGTGAATCATTCCTTCTGTATCATGTATTGAATTTCGTCCTCTGCACATTTCGACCCGCGCTTTAGATAAGGTTCAGCGCAAAAAAACGTAGGTCAAAAGTTGTTTTTTCGGGGAGTTAACCTATAACCCCCAGGCCTTCAGCGCTCACAGCGCTTTGATATATTATAGTGCCTCCTTATTAGTACAAGTCTATGTTTTGCCTATTCATTCAATACAACTTATACCCAATGTCCGATTTTTACAATGCCACCACATTTGTTTATTATTAACACTGTCTTCGTGGTTCATGCATCAAATATTGATAATGCAACCTTATACATATAAGTATATGTTTGAATAATATTTAACGTCTAGGTGTAACAGAAAATATCAATAAAATGATACAAGGGAGACAACAGAGTCCCCCTTGTAGTCCAGTCTATGGAGAGTTATTGTTTAGATTTAGACTGGTAAATGCATAACATGTTTGTCTGGGAAAATTTCTCATTATTCATACTTTTATTTGGAACGTTATTTGTCGACTATGAATGGGATATTACAATTTAATGTCGAATAAACTATATGTTATGTTAACGGTATGTTTTGCAAATTATAAAGAATATTTCTTATGAATAAGTGTTCGTGTATGTCTACCACTTATAATTAACAGACACTCAAAAAAATAGCATCATAACAGAATAGCATATATTTGCAAATTAACCTCATTATAAACTGAAATGTGTTACTTGTAAATATATTAGTTTTGATTATGTCACAAACAAAATTTATTCTTTTTCAACAACGTTACAGATATGCACTGGAATATAATTCCAAATGTGTACTGCAGCATATGAAGATGCTATAAAATATATTCAATTAATTTCTGTTTTACTGTGTACACTCGTTACAACACAAAATTCATACTCAATTACATATGATTGAAAGAGCTAATTCGCTAAAACCTAACATATCGTTTTAAAATACCATATATTCAACAAATGTATCAATTTTTAAAATTTGCATTAATAAAAAAGTGTAATTAAAATAAAAACTATTAAATTAAGACTTGTTTTCGGTAATCTCATTTATATTCCGCTATTTCCGGTAAATATTTGTTTTCGGTATTTAGTAATACTGGATGGTATGAAAGTAAATTAGGACCATCTGAGAGAAAGGGAAAATATTGTATAGTCGTAATAACGCGAAAAAAGACGTTATAGTGCAAAAAAGGCGAAGTAACGCGAATCAATGCGTACAAATTCAAGTAAAGGCATAATAATGCGAAAGAAAATGAGTAGTAAGTACGTTAATATGAAGCAGCACGTAAAGTCACAGGCTTGACTAGTTCTGTCTCTTTTCAGAATTAACTCAAAGAAATTGGTTTGGTCTCCCTTGCAGACCGTACATCTATGCAAAAACTTATATTAGTTTATAAACAAACAAAAATGTCTTCTTCCTAGCTTCATTGCAAACATTTTTCCACCTACAGTTCCTGACTCTAATACTTACGACACGCAATCCTAACACACTTAAGAACAAACTTAATCAAAGCACTGAACGTACTAGTGGGACGGTTGTGTTGGCAATGGTAAATTTAATTTAGACAAGCAATACCGAAATTTTCAACTCAAAGGGAAATATTGAAATGTTCAACTCCAAGTGATATACTGAAATTTTCATTCCAATTCGTTAAAATGTGAACACAAGATGAAGGTCAATAGCAAGGAAATGAAAAATGATTTGCAATTCTCAAAAACCTGTGTTACATATTGCAAATTTGTGAATGAACTTGCAATGATACAGCTCTAAAATGTAGTACTAAACAGCTAGTGTTTAGTTAAAAAAAACTAGTGTCAGAATTTATAACTTCATTTAAAGCTGCTCGCTCTCAGTTACCGTTCAAAAAAACATTTTTGAAAAAAGTTGACATTCTTATTCATAAATATCAAACTAAAAGCTAGAAAGAAAAAATAAGCAAAAATCTAGGTAGGAATTTGCAGAAATCGATTGAAAAGGTTGGTTACACGGCACCGCTACACTATATGTTCATATTGAAATTTCAAAAGCGTTTGCAACGCTTTTGAATTTGGTAGCGTATTTTTTGAAATTTAGAGATAAACGTGACATGAATTTATACTGGAGCCTTTAAATATGACTATATGTTCTAAAATACGTTATTTACATACAGTTTGAAGAACTTTATTTTTTTACCAAAATCTGAGAGCGAGCAGCTTTAAATCAGTCGTGCAACCCACAAGCACAGATACAA
Source organism: Saxidomus purpurata (assembly GCA_022818135.1). Lineage (NCBI taxonomy): Eukaryota > Metazoa > Mollusca > Bivalvia > Venerida > Veneridae > Saxidomus > Saxidomus purpurata. The sequence goes on from JAFMSR010000015.1 coordinate 30,943,020, forward strand.
ACACTGAATGAGTATGTTAAATCATAATAAATTAAAAGTCTTCGGATAGAAATTTACTGACTTGTACCGATGGTTATTTCAAACCGGAAGTGGTTAGTGCATACCAAACGTGATTTCAGTTCCGGTTATGAAAAGTCACCCTGTCCAGCACATGCCGCGCAGATCTCCCGTTTTAGAAAAAAAACAATTCTAGTAGCGAAATTAAAATCAACACAGTCCATGAGTTGATTAAAACATTATTTGCCAACCGGTTTCGCTTTTCCTGCTCATCAGGGCAAATATGGCTTATAATATATATATATATATAACAGAGACAGAATAAATTTATATTCTAGGTTCGTGAAAAGCAAATACTTGGCTAGCTAAAACAACTTCAGCCTACCCGGTTTATATGCTCGATAGAACGGGTACTTGACTTTATGATTTTTGCATTTACAATTTACTGTTTCTCATTTTCAGTGTATCATTTATGACTTAAAAAGAAACAAAAAAATCATTCATGAAAAAGCTTTCAATAATCTTTACGCTCTTTCCATTTTGGTTTTCATTCAGCGTTTATTAAAGCAAAGTTAACGCAGTTATGATAATATGTTCTACGCTATGTTCCATTAAATGATTCTTAGAATATACAACACTATTCCTACCTCTATCCTCACTAAATCGTTTGCAGTCAAAATGTTTGTAAAAAAAAACATCGCACATTATCACGACTTCTGAGTCAAGTCTCGTTATTTAAACGTGCATCCCGATCATTTGGTTAACTATTGCTACATGTCAGTTTATTGCTGTTAACCAGTCTGATAACATGAAATTAAAACCAATCTGATAAAAACAACAAGTGCATCCCGACCATTCAGTTAACGTTGGCTACCTGTCAGTTCGTTTATTGCTGTAAACCAGTCTGGAATGGAAGTATCACTGTTTAGTCACTGATAGTCTAATAAAAATAGACTGTCAGTGACTGTACAGTGATACATCCATTCAATCAAAGGACTGAACGTGCTGGAGGATCGATTGTCTCTTAACAACACAGTCTGCACACATACATGTGTAAATATCAGGACAACACAGACTGTACACATACATGTGTAAATATCAGGACAACCCTTGCACGAGTACAATTATAAACTGGAGACACAACTATGTTCAACTACCCTGTGGAGTATTAAGCTGTGGATGGTAACTGAGAAATGGATTTTGTCAAAACTGAACTGAAAATTCATAGTTTGAACAACTTTTAACTCATTCAAAAGTTATGGGATATGCCCATAAGGTTGATTGTATTGTGCCAATTGATTAATTCGAATTTAACGTCGCACTCAACAGCTAAGATCATATTGCAACTTCCGGCTTTCATAGAGGAGAAAGACCCTGGGTGCCAATTCGGGCATTGTTTCAGTCACGAGCGGGCACCTGGGTAGAACCTGGATAGCTTCCAGACATAAAATAATTCGATCCAAGTAGGGCACGAATCTACAGCGGTGAGGGACAAATAAACATCAGTCAGTGACCTTAATCACTCGGCCACAGATGCCATTGTATGATGCCAAGCAATTGACTGAAGTTTCAAGGTTTAAATTGTTACTGAGAAAGTGAATTTTAAGCAAGCTTAACCAGACTCAAGACGACAATGCCGACTGACGTTAAGAAAGTTATGACAATGGCTCTCCTGTTTTTCAAAGAAAAGCTAAAAGTGATAAATCAATCTTTTGTTATAAATTGATTCAGTATACCTATTGTAGATCAAGTACTTGCAGCTTACATTAACTATCCCCATGAGTGCTTCCAAAAATACTGCGAATTGCAATATACCGGGTCTATTGCGGGCCCCTAGTTATTACCAGTAGTCTTTCTTCCATGCTGTTTTAAATTAACTTGTCTAAAACAACAACTGAATGTTTTAATAGCAGGTTATTATCTTTCATATTTAACATATATAAGACTCTAGTAGTATTTCGTAACAAGTAATGATGATGATGATGATGATGATGATGATGATATATAATCAATGTATGTATGAATGTACCGACCAAAATTTAGTGTAACAAAAGAATCATGGTAAAGTTAGAAAGTTTTAGTTACAATACAATAAATCCTATTTGTATTTATATTGAGTTAATATCTGTTCTTTGTAAATAACAGCATGATCCAGAGGAATGAATTTGATTTCCCTTTAGATTATTGCATTTCTGTCTACATTTAAAAATCGTATTTAAGACATGTAGATCTTTGTGATTTCTTACAGTTATTAGGTACGAACCGACTTCGACAAAATGCGGACATTTTCGTACCATTTTCGAACCATGCATTTACATAAAATACAACAATTACAACGTGTTTAAAGTATAAAAATATGTTGTCATATTTCAAAAAGACATCTACAAGTTTCTCTGTACAGTAAAGTTAATTTGCTGATAAGTTTCAGTTTTATACATGTTACTATATAAATTCAGTTAGCCGAAACTGCAGTTAGCCGAAACACTAAAAATCCTTTTGGGTGTTATGATCAAAACCGCGTAGGAAAATAGTTTTATACAGTTGATCTTTTGTTACAAATTATAAGAAAAACGACAATATAATATTATGCTATTCTAAAATGTTTTTCCTCCACAGATAGCGGTTCGTCGCTGAAACGGGGCTACGTTCACCCCCCTGATATGGAACTACTTGTTTATATGTAAAGCGTTCGGCCGTAAGAAAGCTATACTCTGTTAACATTGGCCCGATTGAAAAATCAATCGATCCGAAAACAAACTTAAGTGTGATTATAAATTCTATATTAAAATAATCGCGTGATAGAAACGTAATGAATCCACATTACCCGATACCGGAAGATTACGGCATGTTTGACCGATATAGGTTTTTATACTGGCCGAACAATAAAACTTTTCACTACTTCTTAAACGCTTACATAAGCATATAAATCATTTGACATTTACATGGATAAAAGATAGAAATATCTTTACAAATAACTTTTTGACAATTTAAAGCTTCACAATAAACAGTGGTTTTAACACATTCTTCATCGTACCTTCCTAGGCAATTTTCATTCATTTTGTAACATTTTGTTCAAAGAACTATACAATACTCCAATTACATGTTACATTTTCAAACCCCGTATTAAATATAGCGCAATCACCTATAGTTCCTTCCTACTATCTAGCAGAAGAGCGTTTCTATACTGTAACGCAAACTCGTATAAGAAATTGATGTAGTAGCCTAAATAAAGATCTCTTTTAAAACAATATACGAGATTATCCCGTAGTGACCATGGCATTGAACAACTTTTCTTTAAATGTAGTCACTATACTAATGCGCGTCGTTTATTGTTTATAATCTATGATTTTGGTTTTTTTTTTTATTATTTTGATTTGATTTTCTGTATCTTAAAATTATGGCTTAGTTATTTTTCGTTCTTATCTTTGCTCTTTAGTAAACAAAAATCCGCTGTTTGGTATAAGGTACAGGTAAAAGTAAAAACCAGATTGAAACTGTGTTAACCAGTGAACTGGAAACAGTCAGTGAATGGCTTATTTGTAACAAGTTAGTTTTGCATCTAGGCAAAACAGAGTCCATTGTTTTGGATCAAAACCTAAAATAAGGTCTAAATCCGGTATGGACATATCATGTTATGGCAAGATTGTTGATGCTGTCCATTCAGTTAAATATCTTGGCGCCACTTTGGACCAAAGCCTGTCTGGTGAAGCTATGGCAAGGTCAGTAATTAGTAAAGCCAACTCTAGGTTAAAGTTCCTGTATAGAAAACGTGATTTTCTAACAAAACATGAATAATTCAGGTAGAATGATACTTCTTCCACCGGAACATCCTCGCAGTATCTTCTAGGTAAATGTCAAGTTGGACGAGTTGTCATTAACCACTGACCAAATATTCTAGGTAAAAGTTGTGATTCTAGTGTATACTTCAAACACAAATTAGGTCTTAGTTCTGTTTATGTCTCCATGATACTTATCATGGTTAAGAAAAGTTAAAACTTTACTGATGCAAAGTACATTACCCTACATGTGGCTAATGCAGAGTACAAACTATGAAGTAAAGGTACAAGCACAGATTGCAATAGGCACTTTTTCACATTTACTTGTAGTGTCGTAAATTTGAAATTTGTAAACAGGCCATGTCAAATTCTTACTTATTTATAGACAAATGAAATAATTAACTTGTGACTGAACCATTTAATGTTTTTAGCAGGCCTTTATCTAAAAGTTGAAATTTTATGCACTTTTAGTGCCACTGAACATGACTGTAACAGGGTGAATGTATTTACAGAAACTATTTCTGTATTAACAGTATAACAACAGTCATATATTAAATAAGTCAATTATTATAAGGCTAGAAGTATGATACTGTACAGCTGATAGTGTGAGTGATCACCTAAATAAAGCACCAGTTTCTTTACACTTAAACAGCCTTTGAACATGCTGAAGAGCTAGCAAACAATTTCGCATTCAGCTATAGACAGAATGATTATTGTTATGTAGCTAAACACAGGTTTGACTGTACTTTTAGCCACCATCTGTGTCTTTTTCTTTTTTGCATGTCCTTTTAGGTGGGATCTTTGAACCTGGGATCTACTTAAATTACTGAATATGCAAGGAGTAAACACATTATAAAGACTTTGTTAAAACAGTTATAAAAGTTATTAAATACTCAGTTCTGCTGAAACTATAATGTATACATAATTTGTGTAAAAAAGATTGCCTTAAAAGATTTCTTGTGATGTTGGTATGAAAGAGTATTGTCTTCTAAACACTACTAAATACAGATATCTCAACATTATTAGTTTTTTATTTCTTTTTATTTAAACATTGTTGAAATACAAAACACGATGCATGTATAACATGATACTATTCAAGTTCTTGTTTAATATGTCTCACTAGTACTTTGGTTTGAATAGAAGCAAAGTACACATAGTTGACTTAAAAGTCACTTCAGAGGAATGTTATACTTGTGTGCATCAGTAGTTTTCTTCCATAGTGCGCACTTCTGTTCTATGACTCTGTGGGTAGCTTGAGCACATTCCATTTAAAAAGGTTAATAGTATTGATTGATTTTTATTCAGGAAAAATACACATAATTACAAATAAATTAAATCGACATTATCAAACTGACTAAGAATTATATATATCACATATATGAATCAACAAATGAGTATTATATCACAGATCAATTTTCACAATTAATTATCACTATTCACTTAGCAACATAAGCAACAATCAAATTGTTTATAGTTGTTCATGAACTAAGTAATAAAAACATAAGTAAACTAATATATAAAACACTCGAAAGAGCAGTTAGCTAAATAATTGTGTATTAAACCTAGGATGGCCCATAAAGCCCTAAAGCTTATTTCCAATGGGGGTCCTGTTAAATACCTTATAGATAAAAACGATAAGACTTTGGTTTTTGGAAGTTCACATGAAAATGGAAAATTAAGATAAATGTACATTATAATATGTTTCTATGCTCTATAAACAATTATATTTCATTTGATATAAAGTGCATTAGAATTAAAACAAGTATTGTTCAGTCTATCATGAATAGATAAACCATTTGACTTAAGTAATATTAGCGACATCTAACAAATGGCATTTAATCGCTTTCTTGAACTGTCCAATTTTAGTCATCTGTTTTATTTGCACAGGCAGTGAATTCCAATCATTAATTGCAGAGTAATAAAAAGTTATATTTTCTTTTCCATTAGATTTTGGAACAACAAAATTATATAATTTAGAGCGGGTAAAATGAGAATGTAAATCTCGTGTAAACATAAAACTTTCTTTTACACAATTTTAAATACATGGTTGAAACGAAGCTGCTTGTTTCTAGCTTCAATAGTCAAAAGAGACATACCAGCAAGAGTTTGACAATTGACAATTTCCCTTGGACCCATATCATTTATAAATCTGACAATTTATTTTGACATATCTGGAGTTTGTCTTTAAAACATTTACTTAAACTAGGATACCAAGAGGAACAAGCATAGTCTATATGACATTGTATAAGGGCAGAACACAAATGTTTCCTAGTATCATAATCTAACACCGAAGCATGTATATACAAAAATTTAAGCATGTATATACAAAAATTTAAGTCTAGAAATGACATTTGATACAATACAGTTACATATGGAACAACTGTTTCCCCAGACAAATTTTCATCAATACTTAAACCGAAATACTTTACAGATGATGTTGGAGAAATAGTATGATTATGGCAGACAACTTTAAAACTAACATCTCTTTTTAATTTCCTTTTAGAACCAAATATAATACACCCAGTTTTATCAAAATGAAGTGATAACTTATTGTCAACTAACCAAGATGAACATGATTCTAAGACAGTTCCCAGTTTTTTCAGATATGACATTTGGATCTTTGTGGGCAAATAAGATTGAACTATCATCAGCATATAGTATCAGTTTACATGTACATGTTGGATCTATACTGATTTTCATATCATTTACATAACAAAGAAACAATAAAGGGCCTAGAATACTGCCTTGTAGAACACCACATGTAACATGCTAAAGGTCAGAATAAACATTATTAGCACAAACATTTTGCTTTCTATCCGTTAGATATGACTTAAACCAATCTGTAGATTTAACACTCATGATTTTAAGTTTACCATATAGAATATCATGGCCTACAGTGTCAAATGCTTTCTGCAAATCTAACATAACCATACCGGTATACAGACCTTTGGCGTTGTTATCTCTTATAAAGTCAAGTAAGTGTATTAAACATGTGTCAGTTGAATAAGAGCTCCTAAATCATGACTGTAATTCATACAACAAGTTGTTAGCAACAAGAAACTTCTCCAATTGTACATATACAGATTTGTCTAAGATTTTAGATACAATGCTTAAAATACTAACTGATCTATAATTACCAACATCCAGATTACTATTTTTCTTATAAAAAGGCTTTACTCGAGCAGTTTTCATGTCTTCAGGAACATTATTATCAGATATTGACATATTTACTATAAATGTTATTGGCAACTTGAGAACATTTGCCCCATCTTTCAAAACTTTTGCTGGGATTTCATCTAAACCAGTATTCTTACATAAATTCAAATTTCTAAGTTCATTGTATACAAATGATTCTGAAACATGTCTCAATACAAAAGTATTACTTTCAGAATTTCTTTCATTGTAAAAATCATACAACTTCTGATAATAGAACTAAGATGAGATAATCTACTTGGATTTAGTACGTTATGTTACAGAGACAAAAAATTAATATTTATATTGCTTTTTTCTGCATCTGTATTGTGTTCTCTCTTTGAAGTGTTCTGCATACTTGCATTAATCAATATCATACAGTCTCTCCATATAAAATGAATACAAACATATATGAATAAAGATTCTAGTAGTTACATTATTGACTATTTCTCATCATGCATATCTTATTAAAGAATATTTATTTCTACATAACTAATAAAAATGTCTCTACAAAACATAGACTGCAAGTTAAATGAATAACATGTCTTTTTGATTTTTATCAATTGTACTTTACCAGAAATGAATAAAAATTACATCTTTTAATCAAGAACAGAATGGGAAACATGTCTTGAATGTAGCTGTTGACTGAAAGTGCACATAACTAATAAAAATGTCCGTAGTACAGACTGAAATTTATTAGAGACAGACATTACATGTCTTCATGTACAATGTCCCATTATCCTTTAAAGGGAATTTAATGCCACTACAGCATAAACATGTAAAACACACGTGCTTTGAAGACAACCTTATACATTCAGTGGTTCAATATCTGTAATTTCTACACGAAACTGTGACGTGAACATTTAAAACTAAATATCAAGAAAATATAATTATCCACATTCTTTATTTCTTAAACTGATTGTTGTATTATAAACTTATAAGAAGCACTGGCTGAGTTATTTGTTTTATTTCATTTCTCTTCTTTGATTTTGTACTTTTTAGAGATAAAAGCATAATGATAAATACCCAGAAATCACCGCTCACGAAAATATTACAGTTGTATCACTTATTTGTGAGATTTATTCCATATACTCTCAAAACAAACAAAATTAATATCCTCGATGTAATCATGAAAATAAATTACATGCAAGCAGGATTCAAACTCGGGATGTTCAGTTTGTTAAGCCGACACTCTACCATGTCACCATAAAAGCTTGCTCAATGGCTAGGAAGAACAAATGCTGAATTATGGTATCAACTGTGACCCCCTCTTTTATTTTTTTATATTATTTGTGAGGATTTACACTGAATCTGCATGCGAGTCATTAGTTGATTGAATCTCGTTCCGTTGACTAAAACTAACCTTAAAGAGAGTCGGGGTCACAATTGGGTGAAAAAATGGGCGGATTTTCAGTATTAAACGTTTCGCGTTGGAAATATTGACGGCAAAAGCATCAACAAATTAATATGTGCATATTCCGCAGATAGAGAACTAGCATACGATACTTTTGAAATTACAATATTGGCATATTTGAACCATTATGCACGTAAAACGTTTATTTCACACCATTTACATTCGACGTCACGTTCCTATGAAACGAGGTGAAAAATAGAAAAAACAACTTGTAGAGTACCATTATGCAAAATTTCATAACAATCGGAGAAAACTCGTTTTTTGACGTCTGACGTCGGAGAAAGGTCGCGTACTACCTTTAGATAAACTTTTTATAATTTCTGGTCGGACATCGTTGTTGTAGGAGTTTAAGGTAGTATGCGACCTTTGTCCGACGTCAGACGTCAAAAAGCGAGTTTTCTCCGATTGTTATGTAATTTTGCCTAATGGTACTATAACATATTGCTCGAATTGTGTTCGTTTTATTTTTTCTATTTTTCATTTCGTTTCCTAGCAACGTGACGTCGAATGTCTGTGGTGTAAAATCGAGGTTTTACATGCATAACTGGTTCAAAATATTTCGTCATTTTAATTTTGAAACCACCGCATGCTAGCTCTCTATTCTGTGAAATACGCACATATAAATTTTTGTTGTCATTTTTTCAAACGTAAAGCGTTTCATATTGAAAATCCACCCATTTTTTCACCCGAAATTATGCCCCCGACTTTAAAGTTAGTTATAGTCAACGGAACGAGATTCAATCAACAAATGACTAACATGGTGATTTAGTGTAGATCGTAACGAATAGCACTAGAAATCAAAAAAAGGGGGAGGGGTGTTCGCGCATTATTTTTCACAAAATGTAAATAAAGTAAAGTTCGGACATCAAGAAGAATGATAACGTCGCCTAACGTCATTGAGTGCATTTTGACACCATTCGTGATCTTACGGTCCGCGTAGACCAAGATGTAGGTTGAAACTGCCATCCCTTGATACAAATGTAAGATAATCATTTCATAAAAAAAAAAAAAACACTTCTATTCACTAGTATTGAATACGCCCATGGTGGCAAAACTTTACAGTCTACGAATAAGTAGAAAGTTATATAATTTATATTGTTTGATAGCTCGTTCGTTGTTATTGACATCCTACTGTTCGATATCATAGGAGGTTTATCAAAGAATGCGCATAATCATGTATACTATTCTACATGACATGAAGGTGTTATCATTGAACAATATCATTAGTTGTAACTTTCAACATTTTCGAAAACTTGACCGTGTTTTATGAAATATTCGACGGTATTCGGCATCATTCCTTCTTGAGCCGTCGTGGCGTAGTGGTAGCGCGTTCGCCATAGGATCGAAGGGTCCCGGATTCAGGATCGAAGGGTCCAAGGTTCGATTCGCACCATAGGCATGTCGGCAGTGTCCTTAGGCAAGACACAAATAATTCCACATTGCCTCTCTCTCTTGATTCCATCAGGAATGGGTCTCGAGAGCGTTTAATCTAAGTTGTAAGAACTTGTTTCGCAATCGAGAATAAATAAATTAGTATAAATCAATTCATTCTGCCCTTCAACCACTTTCAAACAAAACTATCCATTTGAAAAAGCAAATCGTTGATATGTTTTACATTCAAGCAAACACATCATCACCCCTGTAAAAAATACTTTTTTATGAGTGAGAATAATAATAATCATCATCTTTATCATCATCATTATCATCATCATTATGTGAATTGTACTCTGGCAACATTCGAAACATTTAGCCTATACAATATTACAAAGGCGGAAATGAAAATATAGTAGACTAATTCCAGTGTGCCTCAAAATATTTATTGGTTTATGTCTTCAATGTATTCTCTGAATCTAAACATGTTTTTCTGTGATGACAGCTTTGGTGAGTTTAATACGTATTAATTCATTTTAAATTATAATTTAGAATATAAAGGTAAATCGCTTCCGAAGGTTAGATAGTATGAAATTGTCGCCATGTGAAAACCTGAGGATTACGGTGGGAATATTTTAGCAATGCACGCATGTTACATAAATTTTAGAGGACGATCATATAAGAGTTCTTGTCAGTTTGTTTGTAGTTACCACATAAGTAGTTCATTGCCGCACTTGAACATGATTACTATGGCTTTAATATGCTATTAAAACATTTGTCTGTTTAGGCCTGTATCGAAAGTTCAGATTAAAGACCATCCTGATAGAAATATCTGTAGGATTGTGACTTAGAATTCTTTGTCCCCACTTTTACAAGTTGAATGCATACTTAACAATTTTAGTAATCGTTTAATAGCCTCTTGGCGTCGTTTTTTATCTGTATGATAGAGTCAAATAAAATATCAAAGATGGAGCTGAGACATAGAAGAAATAATAAACGTCTCTAAATGAATTATCAAATAGTACTCTCATGCAGACAGATATAGGAAACACGTTTTAATGAAAAAATAGACGCTGACACTTTCCTGTAAATAGTAAGAAAATAAAAAAGCTGCGTTTCTTTGCCTTGACTATACATTTTATACTACATGTTTTTGTAGTATCAATAACAAACCTAAACTGCGTTCTGTTATCAAGTTATGCATATACATGTATTGGCATAGCTCTTAAATTATGGCAGAGCTTTTCATAAGGCCTTTTGTGTTTTAGCAGACTCGCACACAAGCTATGATGTGTATCAGAAGTTTACTAGGTAAAGTCATCTCTTATTATAAGAATTATTATTTTGAATTATTTCGATACGGTCTGCCTTTTATCAGCATCTGACCCACGATGGGTAAAGCGCTGAAGTCTGAAGTATATAAGAACTGGCTCTGGTCCAATGCTTTAAGAACTTTTGTCAAGTTGTTTGTTGGAGGTTTAACGTCCGTTTTCAACAGTATTTCTGTTGTTTACATGCGGGCAGTTTACCTTCGTTCCTGGGAAGAACCAGTACAGTACTAGACTCCATCCACCGTAAGAAACTGCCAACTTTCTCACATAAGAGACATGGTAACCATGTTACCCTCAATCAGCGAGAGCTGAAGATACAGCAATTTCAAGTCAGCGACTCTGGCCACTCTACAACGCGAACGGTCCGACTGCAGTTGTATGCATGTGCTCGAAAAGGACTAAAATACCAACCGATCATACATGGACTTTTTATACAAGTGTAAACACGCACAACTCAGTTTTCATCTTTCTTGGTAAAAGAAGAGCTACTTGTAAATTGCGCTCCTGTGACTTTAAGCATATATTATATTAGTGTACATTGCAGAATATAATATAGACAATCGCATGAACTTATTTTGCCAATTCTTGTGTTGTAGATAACGAGTCAATCATGCAAAAGCAGGAAAATAATTAAGGAACATGCGTAAATTCTAACAACGATAGCTGTTTTATATACAGCATTCAAAATTGCATTGCTATTACTGTAACTAAATTGCAGACAAAATGTTCTTAATTAATGTAAAAGATGTCGTAGCATTTAAATTTCATTTGACTAACACAGTATGCAGGATTTCACTTATTTTCATCTCAATCTTTAGCCTTGAAAATCAAATATTTGCCAAACTGAACGTTGAGCGTTGCACGTAATAACTTACGACGACAGTCCACGCGACGGTATTACTCCACAATCATTATTCTTGATGTCCCAACTTTCCTAATTGCAACTTTGTGAAAAATATTGCGCAAAAGACCCCCCTTTTAAAACTGTTATGTTAATTGAAACTCTCACGTGAGTCATTAGTTGAATCTCGTTCCGTTGACCTTAAAGTGAGTCGGTAGTCACAATTTCGGGTGGAAAAATGGGCGGATTTTCAGTATTAAACGTTTTGCGCTCGAAAATATGACAAGAAATCCTCTTAAATGTGATATTTGCGTATGTCACTGGTAGAGAGCTAGCGTATGGTGTTATTAAAATTACACTTAGATCAAATTTGAACCAGTTATGCATGTAAAACGTCGATTTTACACCATCGACATTCGACGTCACGTTGCTCGGAAAAGAAATGAAAAATATATAAATTAAAACAAACACAATGCAAGCAATATGTGATAGTACCATTAGTCAAAATTTCATAACAATCGGAGAAAACTCGCTTTTTGACGTCTGACGTCGGACAAAGGTCGCATACTACCTTAACATCCACTTCAACCGTATTTTTATCAGTTTAACAAGCGGGCAGTTTACCTAACATTGTCATAGGAAGAGCCAGTACACGTTCCGATTCTCTGAAAGTAACTGACAACTTCCTCACAGCGACTCTAACCACTCGACCACGGAGGCGGATCTGGTCGGACATCATTATGAAATAACGATCTGTTTCATATGTTTTATGATGATAGCGTATCAAGGGTTGACTGTGAAACTAGTGTAAATTCATATGAAATAAGACGCACTTACACTAGTTTCACATTCAAACTTCGGTATGTCCATTACGGAAGCATAAATGCACCACCACTTAATTTTCAGGTTTCATGAAAATTTCGTGAAAAAATAGAGGATTTCATACAAACAAAGTGCTGAGTAGGTCGTATTACGTATTCCTGAAGGATGTGTCATAAATACATACAATTTAAAAGCACTGCATTTTACTTCGTTAAAAAGTCTGAAGCATAACTATGTTATACCTGGAAGGGTTTTGAAATAATACAAAATACCAGCAACATGATGTGTTATTAATGAACTGCAAACCTGTCTTAAGCGACCACACAATGGAAGCTGAAATAGTGATCGTTTTAAACAGATGGTCTCTTAACTCAGGATAAATTGCTATCATCTCAAATTACAAGGGAGGCATATAAAGTGGTTGCACGTGTCAGGTTGTTGCTGAACTCAGGTGGTCGCAAGGGCATGGTTGATCGGTGAAAAAAATAACTTCTCCAAAATGATATATTAAAACATAAAATGTAATAGTAAATGCTAGAATTAACAACACAGGTGAACATCATCAAAACAATTTGAGAAAATCTGTTGAAAATGTTGATGAGTTTGGTTTGATTCTAGCATTTACTATTATATTTCATGTTTTAATATATCAATTTGGAGAAATTAGAATTTTCACAGCTTTAAGAACTTTTCAAGAACGTTATGCAAAATTTTCATCAACATGTCTTTTTTTAATAAGTTTTTCCTAGCATAAGAAATTTTTCCGAGCATAGTAATTCACTGCCTAAGTTGCTTCTGTATTTACGTTAACAATAACATTTTAACATTAATCGCGAAAGAATAATTCTTTAAAAAAAGATAATATGTGAAATGATTTTTTCGCATTTTTTCTTTATGATTAGCAAAGTGGGAAATTTACTCATAATAGCGGAAATTAAAACATCATGAATGTTACTGAATTTACAGTAAATGATCGCACAGTTTTTGTTTTAGAGTTGTATTTACACTGGCAAGATATTGAGAGGAGCTTAAAAAAAATACAACAAAACGAAAATTTATTAAAACAAAATTTATGCTTCGATCAAATTTCATTAGTTTCTTTACAAAAGTTGTCTTTTTGTTAATAATAATTAATGCGAAGTTGCCGTGATATGTTATTATCTAATATATTGTTCCTCAATAAGATATAAACGTACGCATCTTGTTCGGGTACGGGTTTCTAACTTCGGGATCTAGTCCAGGCATTCAAACAAATTCCATCACAAGTGTTTTTCGTATAGAAAGGCAGATAAGCATAAGTGTTATAAAATACCAGAAGTCCTCAAAATAATTCGTGGCCCTTACTTAATAAAAACACTCTAAAGCCACACATTCTAATGCGTAACGTTATGTCCGGAACGCCTTTCCATACTACATTGCGAATTTCACGAATGCGAAATACCGACGTACCGGTTAAATACTGCATCACGGAATTGGAATTGTGTGACAAAAACAAGTGAAAACACGGCTAAGCATCGTAATTTCTACATGAAGTTAGTTTGTTTAGGAAGTATGTCTTTCTATGCTAATATTGTAAAGACGGAAAAATGGAAATCCAACTGAATTCAACACTTGCAGCGGACTACAGTAGCAGACGACGAAAATGTAAATTGCATTTTTTGTAAAATAAACACTTGTTTGCTCCTGAAACAGTAAAAATATGTTTAATTTATATATTTAAGGTTAGGTTAACAGAAGTAAAATATGTAAAATAACAAGAAAAATACACAATACAGAAGTCCTCCATTTCAAGTGTTTCTTAAACTATGGAAAGCCATGTCGAACATAAATATGATAAGTATATTTGAAAGAAGACATTTTCATATATAAAACTGCAGTTTCTGAGCATTTTATGCTTTTAAACTAGCAGAGATCTGAGAAGGCTGTTAATTAGCTTTTGGTATTCTTTGAGATTTGATAAATTGTCCATTGTATTTGTATTATTACAGTTGCTGGGCATGAATATTCCTCATCCATTCTGAGTATATTGATGTTCACCTGATAGACATGATAGAGAAGAAGTTCATGAGGTATTTTACTATTTTGTATGTGTCAATGAGCAATGTTGTTCTTATTAGTATTGAAAACCCTTGTCGGGTTACCTGTATTAGGCATTTATAATTTTACATCAGTTCTGAGTGTCTGGTCAGATTTCCAGGAAGTAGTAGTTTATATAGCATGCAAGATCTTAAGTTCATGAAGACTGTTTCTAAGCATTATTTACTCCTTTGTATTTAATAAATTGTCAATTTTTCTTTTATTATTACATGTGCTGCTAAAGAATATGCCACACCCATCCTCCTCTGTATACTGTTGTTCACCTAATAGAGAAGAAAGTCTTGAGGTATGTTACAAGTTTGTCTGTGTCAGTGAGCAATCTTATTCTTATAAATATCTTAAACCCCTTTTAGGTCATTAGGCATAAAAAGAGTATAACGTCATGTCTGAGGGATGTCTGGTCAGAATTCCAGGAAGTAGTAGTTTATACCAAGAAGTTTGTTTCTAAGCATTATGTATTCTTTTGGATTTATAAATTGTCTGTTTTACTTTTATTATCAGAGTTGCTGTAAATAAATGTGCCACACCAATCCTGAGTATACTGATGTTATGTTCAACTGATAGAAAAGATAGTCATGAGGAATTTTATTATTTTTCTGAGCAATTATTCTATCATTTATAATTCAACCTTTGTCTGACTATCAGGTCTAAACCGAATTTTACATCATATCTGAGGGAGGTCTGGTCATAATTCCAGGAAGCAGTAATTTATATAGCGTGCAAAAACTTAAAGCAGATTGTCTAAGTATTTTGTTTTCTTTTGACTCATATTAATTTGGTATGTTTAATATTCATCATTACAGTTTCTGCACATGACTACACCACATCTGGCCTACACACTGAAGTTCACCTTAGAAAAAAATGAGGTATTTTACAATTTTGTCTAATTCAATGAGCCTTTTTCTTTGCATCAATGCTTCGGACACTTTCCTGCCTTCTGAATAGTGTTTCACATCATTTATCAGGGATATCTGGTCACAACATCAGGTAGTAGCAGTAGTAGATACTATACAAATGTATCATGCAAGAACTAAAGTTTATATTAAGCTGTTTAGTTTAAAACTTTGAAATGTGGGGTTTATTTACATTTCAATTAAGTAACATCTGGTTACATTTAAGAATAGGTAAACGGTATGGAAATAAATTTTTGCCACTAACAGTACTTCGGATACAGTGACACATATAAGAAGACTTGTGTTCTATGTGGTGTTGATGACAGTTACCCAACTTCAGTTTTGGGAGACAGAGGATGCCAGAGTATCTTAGCAGCCAGCAAAAACAAAGGTAACTTCTAGTTAATAGCTAGTTTCGTATGTACCAAATGTTAATGTATAGACAAAAAATAGGTACAGCTGTAATACAATTATGAACAAGCATGTAACTTATTTAAAAATATGTATAAATGAAAATGTTATCCTAAAATATGTCATTGATAAATAGATGGTAATAACCAGTGGTCGTTGAGTATCAAAATTGTCAAATATAAAATCGAGCATAATGTCAGCTTTAACACACACAAAATGTTTACATTCAGATGTTCTATTAACTGTATGTAACACACATATGTATCATCCAAATATACCTTGGAGATATTTAACTCCTAATACAACATACGTATAATAAATATGAACTTTTTAATGATAAAAGCCTAAATAAGCATAAATGAATGAAAATAAAAATCAATTTTGACTTATCTATTATAAACTTATAAAACAATGTGTTAATTGCATGTAACACGTTGGTCATCTCACCTGGACAGACAGTTCATAAGATTTGTAGAAGGATACTGCCATTCCAACCACCAACAAGGAAAACGTATATACAAGTCCCAGTACTAGACAGTCACTAGAACTTTCATTTGACTTTCAAGCAAAGTGCTTTTTTGCTGTGGAACACATGCAACTTATAAACAACATAAACGTAAACGAGGTAGAGATGTTCATCCTGTCTTAACACTTGAATTTCAGAAGTCAATTATGGATGTATGTAAGGAAATAAATGACATTTGGATAGATAATTGGATAGAACTATTTTAGGTTGATTAGAATGTGTTTGTGATCTGCCTGCTGTTGAGGCAAGATATCATCAGTCGTTCAAATTTTTGGTCTGGATATCAAATTCCAACATGTTTTCAGGCACCAGTGACAGATGATGATGCAGCACATGAAGCAGACCAATGCAGCAAGACAAAGAAAGGTAGACCTGTTCAAGTTGGATCTAACAGTGCTTTCAAGGCTATTTTGGAGGAATTTGAAGAAATTGAAATCGGCTTTACTACAATCAATGATTTGGTCAAACGAATGATATCCATTTGTGGTGAAGACAACTCGTACAGTACAAAGTATATGAGAAAAAGGATTCTGGAGCACTATGGAAATAGTATTATATTTACAGAATTGAATGGAAAATCAAATGTTGTTACTTTCAGAAGTAGAGCCCATGCAATTCTGCATAATTACCATCACAGACAAAAAAGTGAAAAAAGAAGCAATCATTAAGACAGCAGGCAAGCTAATTTTAAATGATATCAAAGGTCTTGACGAAAATACAGACATATACCCTACTGCAGACGATATATCATCAGAAGACAACAAAAATGTATACCCCAAAGTCTTGTGGCATTAATATAGCAGCTAACTGACCAAAAGGACCCGGAGAGAATTACCGCAGCTATTGGCCAAGAAATTTTGCAGGCAGCATTGCCTCGACGTATAATATGTCCTCTCCAACTTGGGTTAGCAGTTCAGTTACATCACCAGTTCGGATTAAGATTTCTCATAGAAACCCTGCACAGAATACCAAGAAGTACAGAAATATGAAAAATGTGCAGCAAATGCTCAAGGACATGCAGTCGACAAGAATAATATAGACCAGTATGTACAGTTTGTTGCCGACAATATAGATCACAACACTGCAACAATTGATGGTCGGAACACATTCCATGGAAAGGGGATGATTGCTACAATTACACCAAAAGATAACAAAAGACGAGTTGTACCACGAATACAAGTAACAAATGAGAATCTACTAATAGCAAAAACAGCAGTGGAACTCTCAGAGGAAAAGCCTACAGTAGTTATTGGTGAGGACACAGGCGTTCTGATTTTGCTATGTCATCATGCACAGGAGGGCAGAGAGAATACATTTTTCAAGTCTGACTCTGGTAAAAAAGAAAAAGAAGATCTGGGACATTGCTAGGACAAAGAGTGTACTAGGTGAAAGCATTTGCAACATTTTGCCTGTCATCCACGCATTCAGCGGTTGTGATACTGTATCAAGAATATACGGCATTGGTAAAGGAATCTTTCTGAAGAAAGCAATGAATGATGCATATTTCCGGGTTAATGCAGATGTATTTCTGAAGGAGTCTACTCATGAAGAAGTAGAAACAGCAGGAGAAAAAATGATGTGCATTTTGTTCAATGGCAAGAGAACTGAAGGTTTAGATAGTCTGAGATGCAGAAAATATTTACAACATGTGAATATGGATAAAACAAGAGCCATGTTACACATGGTTAATCCCCCCGCTGGGAAGAAGTTACCAGAAGGTTGTACTTTCGTACATTTTACTTGGTGAAAGGAAATCCTTAAAAAGCCGTATAGTTATGGTCATGCTGAGTACAGTTTTCAAGTAAGTGGAAAAAGAATAAGGCAATGAAGAGAAGGTTTGCAAAATTATATTAATGTTCATTATCAATATAGGTATGATATTTTTCTATGTGACTAAAAGTAGGCAAGGTAGAGTTATTGTTCTTGCACACTGCACTTCCTACCAATGTGCTTTAGCAGTGTATTAAGTTTGAAGTAAATCCCTCAAGTACTTTTAGAGTTATGCTCCGGACAAAACTTTTAAAATAAATCTGATAAAGGGGAATAACTCTAAAAGTAGGCAAGGTAGAGTTATTGTTCTTGCACACTGCACTTCCTACCAATGTGCTTTATCAGTGTATTAAGTTTGAAGAAAATCCCTCAAGTACTTTTGGTGTTATGCTCCGGACAAAATTGGGACGGAGACACGGACGGACGGACGGAGACCATTACTAATATCCCCTTCGCCTTCGGCGGGGGGGGGTAAAAATGGTGTGCAAGTACAGACTATCCCACCAACTTCAGGCTCAACCAAATATCACAGCTATAGGGTGTATGCACAAGTTCAAACACGGCTCGATAGAATCATACAGCCAAAGGAATGGGCTGGTGTGAAAAAGGTGACAAGCTCATCCCACTGAAATGTGACTTACCTGTTGCACCGGAGAGACTGTTTAAAGTCATCAGATGCAACTGCAGACAACACTGTGACTCTCGAAGATGCACTTGCCGTAAGCATGGTTTGCCTCAATGTTCTATCGCCTGTGGGGAATGCAATGGTAACGGCTGCAGCAATGTATACTTTATAGAAGATGAACTAGAAAACTGAGTGTGATTAGTCATGGCAATATTTTGGTGTGCTTGCCGTTGAGTCTCAATACAGTTTAGGTTAAATTTGTCAGCCATACATCTGTATTAACATTGTATATGCACAGTTCAACCTTCCTTTCCATCGTTTTTAGGAGTTATTTGACGTCTATTGGGTCATTCCTTGTTATAACACTATTTATAGATGTAAGGCTTTACTGAAGATGTTCATGAAATATAACGGCAGATACCAGTCAAGTGGTTAAATGATATTATACAAGTACGAATTGTCTTACTACAGTCTATTACTACTTTAACATACTCTTTGTAAAATTGAAATAACATGTATGTTAAGTTTACTCAAATGTGTTTATTGTATATTTATGATATATTTATGACATTAATTTGAAGAAATGCATTTGTGCAGAATTGTAAAAATATTTTCCACTATCTAAATAACGATTGATTTCATTAACAATAAAGTCTCTGTTTTGTAAAGTATTTAATTTTGGATCATTGTAATATTAAACTAGAGTGGTTTGCTGAACCCAATTAGCTGTAGTAATGAGTAATTCTGACAAAATGGTTACCATAACAACATATTATAACATATCTTAATAATGTGTAAAGTTTAGATATATGTGATAGAAGTGAGTGTTAGAAATGAATGTTAAAAGCATTTCTTGAACAAAACCATGAAAAATGTCATGTTTGAACTTTGTCAATTTTTTTATCTGATTATTTGACATACATGCATGTTATACAATGAAATTGTATGTATATATGTTCGAGTAATATCAATAATGGAATGATGATGGAATACATATCATTGCTGTTAAATGGATACTAACATACATTGTACCTGGTGACCTTTTAACTAAAGCGGGTGGGGTAAAGCTTTCATCATTAAACATGTTAAAATTGAGCTTTCACATGTTTACAATATGTTAAGTGTTGTAATAAATATATATTCTGCCATAATAGTTTATTTCATTATATAAGTATTCAATATATCCCATAAATTACAGTTGAAAATAACAATACGGTACAGATAATGACTTCCTTCAGGAAAACTCGGCAAATTACAGAACAAATAGCAGGGTGCAAATGACGTGATTTTTTTCCATGTTCGGACACACATATTTTGAGGACTTTTGTACTTTGTTAGGGAGGACATTGTAGTATACAAATCTAAAGTTATTTCTTGTGAAGGAATTTGTTTGAGGTTGACCCTCTTTTTGAACTAAAATGCCTGGACTATTCAGCGTTGTCGTGAATTTAATCAGCCTCTACTTCCTCTTTTCCATCAATGCCTTGATGGAACTAGCCAGGTCGCTGTCGGACTGTGGACGCACTATTATCCTCACATTTGCCTTGTGACTCGAGCTCATTGTTCCAAGTATTTGGAACTCACTATCCTGAAACAACAGCTGCGTTATATCCCACCGGTATTTCCCTCGACGAAAGTCTAGACCATTACCTGGTCTGCCATAGTACATCTGGTCGAACCATGCGTTGCCAGATGGATGGTGTACACGTGAAGGTTCTGTTAAACCAAGACCAAGCCAGTTGTCGTGAAAATTGAAATCATAAGGCGCAGACCACATGACCACGGCACGACGGCGTGGGTATTTCTGTTCGCAATCAATACGCCAGGACACTGTGCCATAACTTCCTGAAAACGAAAACGAACTACTGTTAAACAAACGAGAGAAACAGAGTGTATATACATCGGGTAAAAGATAATTTCACTGACTTAACAGTGAGTTTATAAAACCGACATATAATGTTTTTTCTTCTTTTTCTCATGCATTGTTTCATAGGTGTTGTCTATTTGGAGTCCCCAGCATATCTTTGTAGTGTATAATAGGTTATAACCGATTTATATCCTAGAATATTCATACAATATGCATTATAAATTAAAACATAAAATTATACTACAGGTTGTAAATTAGCAAATGACTAATATACAGTATTTATTTAATCTAACTGATGTCCGTCAACAAGATATCTGGCGGAGCCACCTTTTCTAAATGTAAAGGCTGACACACTGCACATGTTTTTGTCTCATAACTGTTCTACAAATGTAGATCGCGTGTCTTTAAATGGCACATGTTATGCGGACGTTATGTATTTTGAGTCAACATAATAATGATATCCCAAGAGTCCTCATTTTTCTTAACACGGAAACTGATCATAACATTTTAGTTAAAATCATATTAATTGTAGTGAATAATGATATTCAATAAAGTGTCAAAATGGCAAAACAGAAAAATCTGCAGAAAAATATTGTAATAATTGGCATCGTAAACCTTACCGATTGCCAAATGGGAACGTGTCGTAAAAGCAAACTTAATATAAAGTGTAATCTCCCTTTAGCGAAGCAGATATAAATGTGTAAGATGTAGTTACCAGTAGCTGTGTCGGAAGTCTTTCGTGCGACCATTGCCTCCCTCTTTCCTGGCAGAATAGTATGTGCAGGTTTTTCTAGCGCTCCCCCTTTAATTTGCACGTTTGGATCCGAAAGTGTAAACGTAGTCCAGTTCTCAACTTCGATGCCGCAAACGACCCTGTAGTTTATATCCATTAGCGCATTGACTGATGTTCCGACGAGACTTGTACCAGCACTGATGGCGGCTGATGCAGCCGAGATTGCGGCTGCACTAATTACTGCTTCTACTGATCTACCACAGAAAAAAGCCAGAATCACAAGCCAAAATACCTTCAGCATTTTTCTACAATTTCAAGTGTCGTATGAAAAGAGCTGTCGTCTGCAAAGAGCTTTCGACATCTATTACATGAACAGCAAAGACGCTGCTTATATAGACCATTTCAACGAAGAGTCACGTGGTATGTTCAAGGTAAACATCAGATAAACTGCGGCTGAACTCTAGCAGTGTTTACAACTGCAATACACTGGCTAGTGAAAGATTGGTGTTGATAATTAGCACTGCAGGAATTGTTAAACCTTAGATAATCCCTGATAAGCCAACAATAAATAAACCATTAGCATCCTCTTTTAATCAACAACACTTGCATTCAGCATTCATTCACAAGTTTATAATGTATCTTACTGTATATCATTTTATTCCACAACAGCATTTGATAAATGGTATAATTTCTTTATTGAAAGTTACATACATGAACCATGTGTAAGTAAGACAATAAACAGGTTCCATATTAAAGCTTAGTAGAACAATAATGATCAATTACGCCTAAAAACAGCAATAATTCTAATATGCCTATGTTATATTTCTATAGTCAATTCGAGTGCATTAATATGATTAAAGCACTCGGAAAAGTAGGCGGAGTTTCGGACATGGAAGTAGCTCCTTCTTTTCTAATTTACTCCCGCGCAAAAATAAAATATAGAAATGGAAATAATATCAGTATAAATACATCAGTCGCATGAAAAAGATTTGTTTAAGAACCTAAATACTATTTTTGATTGCGTCAAGTACTCCTTAGAATACCCTCACCTTGTTTTCCTTAAAAAAGGCCAAGAAATTCAGGATTAACAGTCATACAATGTTTTGATTCCGGGAGACAAAACTATGAATGAAAACGTTTACGTCATCACACTGACGTCATTACTCCACGTTAAAACGTTGCACAGTTCAAATTAACGGTACGCTTTTAAATCGATTGGCTGCTTTGTTAGGTTCTGAATCTGACGTCTTCTGCATAATGTCAGTCAGGTATTTCTTTTTATATTTTATGTATTAGATGATTAAACTAAAATAAGTTTGTATAATATAGTTATGTTTGATATCTTGAATGGTTGTCCGAATAGGGGAGTGAATTCCAACAGCTACTACTTATGCTGTTTTACACATTACCACCGAACTGAAAAAATGTCCGTAGTAGTTACGATAGTTTTTAAAAGAATCGGCTTCTAAGAATCGAAATAATCTATGTCTTGGAGTGCTTTATCGAAATTGAAGCATTTCCCGTCGGTAATATGCCTGCCTAATATTTCACTCGGGCTTCGCCCTCGTGAGTTATTCCGCCAGGCACATCACCTCCGGGGAATGCTTCAATTTCGATAAAGCACTCCAAGCCATAGATTATTTCTTAATTATTATTACCAGGTACTTTGGGCAAATGACACTAGCAGGGGTCAAATAGTATGACTTGGTTGTGTTCACAAAGAAGGGAATATTTGTTGAAAGTATTTATTTTGATAAAGTTTGGGGAGACATGTTTACAAAGTTTTTATTATCTGAATTGCCAAATTTTATTGGGCAAAAAAGTGACGTTTCTGGCGTTTCTCGACGGAAATGTAATTTACATTTTTTTTTTTATAAAATGTTATACCGATTGATAAAATTGTATTTATTGTTAAATAAATATATTTATGGAAGCGATGGACTACTTTAACAGGGTCACATAGGTCCTGGTAAGTCCGAAGACTGAAGCCGGTTTGTAGTACGGTTTTGTGCCGGCATATAGTCATTCTTTTCTGCATAAATTATTATGCGATTTATTTCTGGAAAATTTACGATTTAATTTACAAATTTGAGATATCTAATTGCTTTTGTGATTAACATCACTTTGCTGTTATATAACTTTAGTTTTAAAGACACCCTGCAACAGTCTGTTGCAGTGTTTTTGGATTCAATTCGCTGGTTTCAGCGAATATTATTTACGAATAACGTAAATTCACTAATTTCGTCCATGGAACGGTTCGACCTTGCACAGTTGGAAGATTCCTATGCAGGAACGTTTCGACCGGAAGGTAGACAACTCTACCAACGCTAATCTATGTGGTTTCTCTGGATATACGATTTCGAATATAACTTCATGAATTTGATGCTTTCATAGTGTTTGTCTGCAACACATTCTGATTTTTATGTGATAACATTTGTACTTTACTCTTGGGAACTTCGTACATTACTAGACTTCAAAATTACTTGTTTCGTGTGAATGGTGCCACGAACCCATTTAGTCTAGACGAGTCTTCTACAGTTATTATGCACGGTATATCTGGTGGAAGGATAATGAAAAACGCATTTAGTACACTGGGAAAGATCCATTGAACGATTCCGTCCTTCAACGCTAACATGTAGTACGTTGGGAAAGATCCATTGAACGATTCCGTCCTAAAACGCTATCTCTGCAAGTTGGAGGAAATGACTTCGATACAAAATCAGACAATAATGGTGAATCTTTGGCTTTCCGGATCGTTAGTTTAGCCACTACATGGCAGGCTAAATATAGTATTCACAATGTGGTGCAGTTTCTGCCCAGGCTATCACCACATAACTTTAGTGGGGAGGACTCCGAGGAGTATTTTGGTCGTGTGGTAAATGTGAATAAAACATTGAAAGAAGAGTATGCAAGTGTTGGGTTGAAATACTGGAAAGTCACGGGTGTGAAGAATCTAAACAGACCGATATTCAGTGATGGCGTGCATTTCAATGATTTGGGACTACTCCGTTATTATCGCAGCTTGCGAGGTGCACTTATACAAGTTAATAAGTAACTTGTAGGCAACATTCATTCACATAAGGTGGCACTTTGACACTATGTAATTGTTGTAAAAGTGTAATTGTGTAAAATGTACTTGTTGAACTGTTATTAATTATACAGGTGCAACAATCCTTTTACCGCGTTTTCACCCGTGACTCTGTGTATCATGACGCTCTATAACATACATAGGTGTGCATTTCCTTGGTTGGCTGTCAGACTGGACTTCTAAATGTGTGCTTGTGGTTGCTTTTATTTACCAGATATCTACATTGCTACAATGTATCTTTGTTATTATTATGTTTCATGTAACCTCAACTTCACTGACAGCTTGTTTGTATGATAGAGTAAGATGACTAGAGGCATAAATGTGTTTGTTACAGTTAGCATGATTTATGGTTCTTAATTGTATACCATGTAGTTCGATTTAAAGGTCCACTTCTAAGCGAAAATTAAGTGACAGTTATTTCAATGGCAAGTACATTACCTTATGCAAGACACTAAATAATGAAGATTGTCAGGTTTACATTTACAGAAAGTGTTTGGAACACGAAGAAAAGTATGTGTATTATGTTGAAATCTCAGTGATTTGACAAAATGACTACCCAGGTCTTTTTAACTTTCTTCATAATGCATAGAAAATTAAGTGTGTATGTACTGTGGTTTATTTAGAATTTCTACGTACCAACTTTCATTTTTTATTAAAACTAACTTATTTTTGTGTTTTTTAAAGTATATTTGATTTTTTGCTTTCGTTAGTATTGGACCTTTGAGATATCAAAAACTTTGTTACCAGAATATCAAGTACAATAGTACCATTAACTATACACAAGTGTTCGTATCTTGTTCAAATCTGGTACAGTGGTCCGATGTATGTACCTAGTATGGTAATACCTTGCTGATAGTTCATGATACGATAGTTTCTTGTTTACCACAAATTTATTGAATAGGTGGTCAGGTCATCCCTGGTATGACAGTATCTTGTTGCTGTTCATGATACGTTAGTATCTTTTTCTCACTAAATTTGTTAAAAGATCTGGTATGGTTGACCTGGGTTGCTATACATGCTACATTTGTATCGTGTTTGAATATTTACAATTGGACAGCACTCGGAGTAATTACACCTATACATTAGGTTGTGGTGACACAAATATGTTTCGGTTCACAAATTTCCTTTCTTATTAAAGACACAATACATTAGTCTCTTCTTGTACAAATGTAATATGATTCGCTAGAGTCTTGTTGGCAGATTCCATTCAGTACAGAATCTTTATTACTTTAATCCTGATCTAAACAGTCAAATTCTGTCGATAAAGTCTAGGATATGTTAATAGCTTACTGGAACATACCCTGTATGGATATGTTATATCTTGGGGAGTTACATAATTCTCAATTCTTATGCCATACATGTCATTCTTGCTGTTATTTGTTGCCTTACGAATAAAATATGGCTTTATGTGTATTTGCATTCATCGGTTTTGGTTTGCTGTTTACATCAGTAATTACTCTTAGTTTTGAAATTTTTGATCATACAATTCTCGACACAACTGAGACTAAAATGCCGACAGGCATAAACTGGTGTGTTACAGGTAGCATGATTATGAATTTAATTGTATTTAATTTAACATGAGCATTAGTATCTTGTTAAACAATGGTACGGTAGTTGTACCTGGTGCAGTAGTACCTTGCTGATAGTTCATGATACAATAGTAAATATTAGTATCTTCGGTACGGTAGAACCTTGCTGATAGTTCATGATACGATAGTATCTTCGGTACGGTAGAACCTTGCTGATAGTTCATGATACGATAGTATCTTCGGTACGGTAGAACCTTGCTGATAGTTCATGATACAATAGTATCTTCGGTACGGTAGTACCTTGCTGATAGTTCATGATACGATAGTATCTTCGGTACGGTAGAACCTTGCTGATAGTTCATGATACAATAGTATCTTCGGTACGGTAGAACCTTGCTGATAGTTCATGATACAATAGTATCTTCGGTACGGTAGAACCTTGCTGATAGTTCATGATACAATAGTATCTTCGGTACGGTAGAACCTTGCTGATAGTTCATGATACAATAGTATCTTCGGTACGGTAGAACCTTGCTGATAGTTCATGATACGATAGTATCTTCGGTACGGTAGAACCTTGCTGATAGTTCATGATACAATAGTATCTTCGGTACGGTAGAACCTTGCTGATAGTTCATGATACGATAGTATCTTGGGTACAGTAGAACCTTGCTGATAGTTCATGATACAATAGTATCTTCGGTACGGTAGAACCTTGCTGATAGTTCATGATACAATAGTATCTTGGGTACAGTAGAACCTTGCTGATAGTTCATGATACGATAGTATCTTGGGTACAGTAGAACCTTGCTGATAGTTCATGATACAATAGTATCTTGGGTACAGTAGTACCTTGCTGATAGTTCATGATACAATAGTATCTTGGGTACAGTAGAACCTTGCTGATAGTTCATGATACGATAGTATCTTCGGTACGGTAGAACCTTGCTGATAGTTCATGATACAATAGTATCTTCGGTACGGTAGAACCTTGCTGATAGTTCATGATACAATAGTATCTTCGGTACGGTAGAACCTTGCTGATAGTTCATGATACAATAGTATCTTCGGTACGGTAGAACCTTGCTGATAGTTCATGATACAATAGTATCTTCGGTACGGTAGAACCTTGCTGATAGTTCATGATACAATAGTATCTTGGGTACAGTAGAACCTTGCTGATAGTTCATGATACGATAGTATCTTCGGTACAGTAGAACCTTGCTGATAGTTCATGATACAATAGTATCTTCGGTACGGTAGAACCTTGCTGATAGTTCATGATACAATAGTATCTTCGGTACGGTAGAACCTTGCTGATAGTTCATGATACAATAGTATCTTCGGTACGGTAGAACCTTGCTGATAGTTCATGATACAATAGTATCTTCGGTACGGTAGAACCTTGCTGATAGTTCATGATACAATAGTATCTTCGGTACGGTAGAACCTTGCTGATAGTTCATGATACAATAGTATCTTGGGTACGGTAGAACCTTGCTGATAGTTCATGATACAATAGTATCTTCGGTACGGTAGAACCTTGCTGATAGTTCATGATACGATAGTATCTTGGGTACAGTAGAACCTTGCTGATAGTTCATGATACAATAGTATCTTGGGTAAGGTAGTACCTTGCTGATAATTCATGATACAATAGTATCTTCGGTACGGTAGAACCTTACTGATAGTTCATGATACAATAGTATCTTCGGTACAGTAGAACCTTGCTGATAGTTCATGATACGATAGTATCTTGGGTACAGTAGAACCTTGCTGATAGTTCATGATACAATAGTATCTTGGGTACAGTAGAACCTTGCTGATAGTTCATGATACAATAGTATCTTGGGTAAGGTAGTACCTTGCTGATAGTTCATGATACAATAGTATCTTCGGTACAGTAGAACCTTACTGATAGTTCATGATACGATAGTATCTTGGGTACAGAATTATTACCTTGCTGATAGTTCATGACACAATAGTATCCTGGGTACGGATGTACCTTACTGATAGTTCATGATACGATAGTATCTTGGGTACAGTCGTACCTTGCTTGCTGCTAGTTCCTGATAAAATAATATCTTGGGTACGGAAGAACCTTGCTGATAGTTCATGGTAAGATAGTATCTGGAGTACGGTAGTACCTTGCTGATAGTTCATGATCCGATAGTATCTTGGGTACAGAAGTAGTACCTTGCTGATAGTTCATATGATAGTATATTGGGTACGGTAGTACCTTGCTGATAGTTCATGGTCAGATAGTATATGGAGTACGGTAGTACCTTGCTGATAGTTCATGGTCAGATAGTATATGGAGTACGGTAGTACCTTGCTGATAGTTCATGGTCAGATAGTATATGGAGTACGGTAGTACCTTGCTGATAGTTCATGGTCAGATAGTATATGGAGTACGGTAGTACCTTGCTGATAGTTCATGGTCAGATAGTATATGGAGTACGGTAGTACCTTGCTGATAGTTCATGGTCAGATAGTATATGGAGTACGGTAGTACCTTGCTGATAGTTCATGGTCAGATAGTATATGGAGTACGGTAGTACCTTGCTGATAGTTCATGGTCAGATAGTATATGGAGTACGGTAGTACCTTGCTGATAGTTCATGGTCAGATAGTATATGGAGTACGGTAGTACCTTGCTGATAGTTCATGGTCAGATAGTATATGGAGTACGGTAGAACCTTGCTGATAGTTCATGGTCAGATAGTATATGGAGTACGGTAGAACCTTGCTGATAGTTCATGGTCAGATAGTATATGGAGTACGGTAGTACCTTGCTGATAGTTCATGGTCAGATAGTATATGGAGTACGGTAGTACCTTGCTGATAGTTCATGGTCAGATAGTATATGGAGTACGGTAGTACCTTGCTGATAGTTCATGGTCAGATAGTATATGGAGTACGGTAGTACCTTGCTGATAGTTCATGGTCAGATAGTATATGGAGTACGGTAGTACCTTGCTGATAGTTCATGGTCAGATAGTATATGGAGTACGGTAGAACCTTGCTGATAGTTCATGGTCAGATAGTATATGGAGTACGGTAGAACCTTGCTGATAGTTCATGGTCAGATAGTATATGGAGTACGGTAGTACCTTGCTGATAGTTCATGGTCAGATAGTATATGGAGTACGGTAGTACCTTGCTGATAGTTCATGGTCAGATAGTATATGGAGTACGGTAGAACCTTGCTGATAGTTCATGGTCAGATAGTATATGGAGTACGGTAGAACCTTGCTGATAGTTCATGGTCAGATAGTATATGGAGTACGGTAGTACCTTGCTGATAGTTCATGGTCAGATAGTATATGGAGTATGGTAGTACCTTGCTGATAGTTCATGGTCAGATAGTATATGGAGTATGGTAGTACCTTGCTGATAATTCATGATACGATAGTATCTTATGGACAAAAGTACCTGGCTTAGTTCATTATACGATAGAATCTTGTGTATAGAAGTACCTTGCTATGAGTTCAGGATACGACAGTATGTTTGGTACGGTAGTACCTTGCTGATAGTATCCTCAGTACGGTAGTACCCTGTTTGGTTCATGATATGATGGTATCTTGGGTAAGGTAGTACCTTGCTGACAGTTCATGATACGATAGTATCTAGGATACGGTTATACCTTGTAAATAGTATCTTGTTTATCACAAAATTTATGGAATAACTGGTCCGGTTATTACGGGTACGATAGTATCTTCTCTCTATATTTGTCAAAATATTTGGTGTGGTTGACCTGGTTTACTATACATCATAAGTTAGTATCTTAGATGATTATTTACAATTGCACAACACTCAAAGTAATGATAGGTTCGGTTGTGGTTGACACAAATATGTTTCAATTCAATGATCGCAATTCTTAGTACAACACAATACATTAGTATTTTCTTAGAATATAATTTGATAGAGTCTTGTTGGCTGATTCCATAAGTACAAAATCTTTATTAAGTTCATTCTTATATTTATAAACAGTCAAAAATCTTTCTACAATTTGTATCAAAACAAAAATAATATCAAACAGGGAATGCCACATACCAAAAACGCAGCCTCCCCAAAACGAGCCCCATAGCACCCAGAAGTGCACACCATCAAGTCGAAGATATGTTCATATCTTCCTGGGACATACCTTCAGATATTTTAGTATCTTGGAATGTTACATTAGTTCATATGCCATATATGTCATTTCTTGCTGTTAACTTTGTTGTCTTAATGTATATATATTGTTCTTTGTTAATTTGCATTCATCAGTTCAGTTTGCTGTTTACCTCAATAATGCCTCTCAAGTTTTAAAAATTCCTTATCATACAATTGTTGACACCACATTTCTATATGCCATGTTTCAAAACTCGGATACAAAATACGGTCTTATGAATATATTGAATTGGCATTATTATTGTCCGATGATGTGGAAGACCCAGAGTCCTGGACTCTTCCGCTTGGTATAGATCACCAGTGGGACAGTTACACTGCAAAAATCATTTATCTTTTCCAGACACTGCCTCGATAAATGATGGTATCACACAAGATCTCTGTTCCGTTTATTATCAGACCATAGATAATGCTATTGACCTTATTCGAGCATGTGGTCCGAACTCTTTTATGACAAAAGGGAACTTGAATATGCTTTAAAATAGTGCCACCAATGACCTTGAACTACTAGGTTTCTCCATCGATGGTCAGTTCTGCATTGTAATTTGATAGGACTTTACCCATGGGCTCGTCTTATTCATGTGCACTATTTGAAAGTGTTAGCAGAGCCATTCACTGGATAGCTGTCCGCCAACTTAAATGACAGCATTGTGCCCACAATTTCGGAAAGTTCTTCATTTCCTCAAGCAACTTGCGTGTCGGCGAAGTTACAGCAAATACTTCTCCGTCTCGGCTGTCTTGTACTGATGTACACTTCCAACACGATGGCTAGTCCGGTAAATTAACTGGTTTTGAATTGACACTCTGAGATTATAAGCTCAGTAGAAGCTCTCAAACAACCCTTTCCTGGTCAGTAACACATGAATTCTCAATGTGTCCAGTTCCCGCTCTCGGGACTTATTTACAACCGGATACTCCATGGCCCCCTGTTTGCGTTATGGATAAATCACCCATACCTTGCTCATTTTTCACACAGTCGCTGTGCCTTGCGTTTAAATTTCTTGGGGGGTTATACAGTGTCATACATTGTATCACCAAATACAAAGGTCATAGTTTTCGCACTGGTGCAGCAACATAAGCAGCTGCTATGAGATTATAGACCTCCATTCGCAGAGGTATCATTGGTTTTCCAATGCCTTCAAACAGTATATATGCATCCCAGTGTTACAATGCTAAATTCCACATTTGTTCCAGTAATGGCCACTGCTCCACTGATATGAATGCTATGGGGACAAGGGCCTCTAGCATGTACAAATTAATTCAACTGTGTACCTCATTGACTTAGCTGATCTTGTGGACAAGGGCCTCGGACAGCTTAATCTTTGGTTTCTTTGTGTTGCTTGGTACTGTACCTATTTTTGTTACGATAACACATACTTTACACGACGTTTTGTTCATTACTGTTAAAATGTATCATATATGAATATGTAGCTGTCGTTAGACACAGTCCAATGCCATAAGGAATTTTCCGGGCAATTTTGCTTTTATAGCATAGAGGTATATGTATATATACATTTTTTGTATATATATTGCTCATCAATTTTGTTACTCCACAAATCTGTCATGGGGACAAGGGCCTCTGACAGCAATTTACTTTCTTTTTCCTTTAACGCAAATTAATCTAAGCGCTGTGTGTTTCTGTTAGTGCCCAAGTTTAGCTGGGCCATATGTTTGACTGGAATAGTGTCCAAATTTAGCCGGGCCATAATTATGTTTCTCTAGTCACTCATAACATTGTTATATCATGATTTCTTCGGCATTTTTCAGTTAATCAATTAGATAGAGTGTATTGAAATTGTTGCGTTAATTCATCATTGGTCATGGGGACAAGGGCCGCTAACTGGAGCTTGTGCCATCGTGATAATTTTCAGGCTTAGCATGCTGATCTTGGGGACAAGGGCCTCGGACAGCCTAATATTTGGTTTGTTTATGTTGCTTTGACACTGTACATACTTTTGTTGCGATAACAAATACCTTACATGACAGTTTGTTCATTACTGTTCAAATGTATATGGAAATGTTACTGTCGTTAGACATAGTCTACTGCCTAAAGATTCTTTCAGTAGCATTTTGCTTTTGTAGAATAAAGGTATATGTATATATATAATTATGTATATAGGTCATCAATTTTGTTACTCCACAAATCTGTCATGGGGACAAGGGCCTCTGACAGCAATTTACTTTAATATACCTTTAACATGGATTACTCTAACTGCTGTATACTTCTCTTAGGCCTGATTTCAGCTGGGTCATGTTTCTTGAGTCATTCATGAAATTGTTATATAATTATTTATGCGGCATTTTTCAGTTAATCATTTAGAAAAAGTGTATGGAAACTGTTGCGTTACCTCATAACTGGTCATGGGGACAAGGGCCTCTGACAGGAATGGGTTGTCATCGTGATAATTTTCAGGCTAAGCATATGCATTATTTGATTCTATCAATTCTAGATACAATACTCACATAACTATGCTATGCACTCGTTTGTCATGAGGACTAGGGCCTCCGCCACAACTTGCTGTCAATTTCATATCAACAACATTTTCATCAGTCTCTTTATTTTTTATATGAATTGTTTACAATTGTGTGTGTTACTTGTAGCTGTCGTTAGACACAGTGCAATGCCATAAGGATTTTTTTTTTCAGTGCAATTTTGCTTTTATAGACTAGAGGTATATGTATATACATAAAGGTCATCTAATTTGTTTCACCACAAATCTGTCAAGGGGACAAGGGCCTCTGACAGCAATTTACTTTAATTTACTTTTACAATGGATTACTCTAACTGCTGTATGTTTCTCTTAGTGCCCGATGCTCCAATATCCTGCCGTTCACTTGTTGGTTGGTTTTTTGTTGGCGGTTATTGCGAACAGCAATGTTCGCAATATGTGGCGGCTTATTATTGGCCAACATTTGATTGCGGAATTAAGTTACATTGTATTAATGCAATACTCATTTACTGTGTTTTTCATTATAACATGCATAATACTAGTAGTTACAGAAAAATGTATATTTCTCTTTATAATATGTATGTATTGTTTGCATATTTTGTTGATCATGATAAATGTTCATGCATTATGTATTTTGATACATTTTATACATTTTTCAAGTAACTTGTCATTTATTAAAATGACATATTTCATTTCAATTGGACTATGTGTTTTCCTTATCCCTTGCAATCAAACATAGAATAACCCCTTCAAGTAATCGGCAGACATAAAATATTTTATAAGTGTTATAGCAAACATTAAGAAATAAGAGTCGGTCCACAAATGACAAAATAACATAACAATAACCACATGACTGTATGCTTCCGGTACGCTGTCGCCAGATGTCGTTGTTAAATGACGTCACGTGTCGTCATATGAATTTAAACGTTACCACGCAACGTAGATAGGCACGATATTCGCATGTTCCAAGTTTCAAACTGATTGTCAGTGCTTATGGTCTAAACGCCATGGTACGTATCTTATACAGTATCCAAATTTATGAATTTTAATGAGATTTCAGATCAGGCTAAAATCTGCCCTTAACGGGCCAATCCCTTTATCCAAGTGCAGGGCTAGCTCTGGCATTAACAAATGCCAAAATTAGTTTTAAAAAAAGTTAAATTGGCTAAAGGAAAATTAATTTGGCTGCAGGCTCGCTTTGCATGCAAAATAGACAGCACTGCGCAGAAATAATCGCTCATAGAAAAAATGGGAAAGTGCCAGCCCTGCAAGTGCATTCTTTGTCGGTCATAGTTTGATATTTGACGTTAATAATAATATAATGTTTTCCTTGTTCGCTATAAATATCAATTGATGCGTAATTTGTTTCGCTTGATATAAAGTTTCTATTCATCACCTTGTTGTGGTCTCGATCATTGTATACATCAGTAATATTAGCAAAAACAATGCCTGAATCCGGTTTGCAACACATAAAATGTGCATTAAATCTTAAAGGGGCACTCCCTACATCTAGCAGATTATATTCTCGAAACATAATTTATGCGTTCAATTAACGTAAATTGATAAATGAATACAATTTCAAAGAAGAACCTATGGCGAAAAAAGCATAATTTTACCACAATAAATCAATATAGAGGCTTCCTGTTATAAATCGCATCCACCCATTTATTGTACAACAACAACTCTACAAAGACTATTGAATGGTTTACGGTACTGCAGTATATTTTAAACCGCTGATTTTATCGATAATGACTGGGAATGCATAGCTGAAACTTTAAGGTTAATTTATGATACTTCCAAATACTCTATTATTTATGTTTTAGAGGTTATTTAGTTTGGCATCAGTTATAGGGTATGTCCCTTTAATAACGTTACTTAAATATCCGTACTTTTCCGTAATGAGCGCATTTCGACATTATCAGCACATTAATTTCTTAAACAAGAGTTCGTGAAATAAACTGTGTAATCGAGCCCGTAAGCTATGGACTTTTCTACAATCGTTTGAAGATGTCTATACTGTTTTATATGTAACATGTTTTGTCGTATGCTACATTCAAACAACAGCTTGATGTGGTCTATCTTACACTACTTTCTCGTAGCGCAATTTCTCAGTTGTTATTAGCATATATCACAGTTAAATTGTCTACGATTTTTGAAATGTGGTATGGTAACTATGACCTAACAGCCCCAGGCCAAAAATAATAATTTTTATATACTGTACAGAATGGAGTATTTTTGCCGCTCAAGAGGGAACAGAACAGACCAGACTATAACAGAGCAATATATATATATATATATATTAACGGGTGTTGGCGTAACTACGTTCCTAAAAATACTGGCAACTCCGCTGAAAGAAATAGTTCGAATAGTTTGTAAAATAATTAATATTTATATTTCTCTCCCTCATGATGAGATGCATATACATTTTTCATTCTGCGTTTAGACTGCTGTAGCAGACTTTAATTTTGCTTTTAGAAGCTGAGAATCTTTGGAAATATGCGTACAAGCTGTATTTCCTAAAACTTAGTGCGGGAGATATGTGCATACATTGTATCTTAGTCGTAAAAGATAAATCGTTCTTATTCTAAAGACTATCTTCCAAATTGAGTGCGTGCGTGATTGCGTGCGTGCGTGTGTCAGCTCGTGCGTGCGTGCGTGTGTCAGCTCGTGCGTGCGTGCGCGCGCGCCTGTCCGTCCGAGTTCAGCTCGTCCGGGCTGTAACTTATCCATTGATCAAGGCAATCTTAAATAACTTGGCACGAATGTTCACCATCATGAGACGGAGTGTCATGCGCAAGAACCCGGGGTCGTATTCCGGTAGCATCTTAAGTGATTTCTTACGTATTCTAACTTAAAAATTAATTTCGTTTTTTGTTGCCCTACCCCCACTTAAATACAGAAATACTGACCATATTAAAAAGTACCATTAAAGTTAAAATAGGTATGTTTGCAAGTATCTATTTACATTTAATTTTGTTCTAGGTTCCAAAAAGTATAACAAGCAATGTAGAATTACAAAAAATGTATTATAATTCTACAAGCTTAACATATGTAACAAAAAATATGCAATAGTGCCAAAAACTAGGGTATACAATTTGCCTAATTTTGCCACGAGACATATCACACATGTACATATACACGACTGCAGCAAAAGATTCGGAGTAGGGCCATCACTATTCACACATCACACATCCAAATTTTTTCAATTATTATAATTCTCTCAAAAGTCAATGATTGTTTGTAATTTCATCATTATTATAGGAAATGGTCATGGGAGATTTAATAGATGTTCAAGATGCTGCAATACATATTTACCTTTTTAAATTATCTTCTTTAGGAAATTGTTAAATTTAAGGAAAATCTTCAGATTTGACTTGAAATGCTACTGGAATATAGCCCGAGGTCCCTATGTCTAAGTTCAAGGTCATTCTTAGAGGTTAAAGATCAAATTCAAGAACGACTTTGTCCGGAGCATATCTTCTTAATGCATGGAGGGATTTTGATGTAACTTGGTACAAACGTTCACAACCATTAGACGGAGTATCATGCGTAAGAACAAGGTCCCTAGTTCCAAGGTCAAAGTCAAATTTAGAGGCCAAAGATCAGATACAAGAATAATTCAAGAATGACTTTGTCCGGAGCATTTCTTCTTCATGCATGGAGGGATTTTGATGTTACTTGGCACAAGTGTTCATCACCACGAGACGGAGTGTCATGCGCAAGAACCAGGTCCCTAGTTCTAAGGTCAATGTCACACTTAGAGGTTAAAAGTCAAATTCAAGAATATCTTTGTCCGGAGGATTTCTTCTTCATGGGCACAAGTGTTCACCACCATGAGCTACCATTGTTTTTAGAATAACTTCCCTTTGTTGTTACTATAAATAGCTTATATTGTAACATTTTTAGCTCGACTTTTCGAAGAAAAGGGGATCTATCCTACTCGCCCCGGCGTCGGCGTCGGCGTTGGTGTCACACCTTAGTTAAGTTTTTCGTACCACCCCACTTTATTTCAAAAGTATTAGAGGTATGGCTTTAAAACTTACCATACTTGTTTACCATCATAACCTCCATCTACACACAAGAGTACATAACTCTGTCAAGGTTTTTGACAGAATTATGGCCCTTTTTTTACTTAGAAAATGTATTGAGCTTGGTTAAGGTTTTCGAACGACCTCACTTTATTTCAAAACCATCGGAGGTATTGCTTTGAAACTAACCATACTTGTTTACCATCATAACCTAAATCAACAGACAAGAGCACATAACTCTGTCAAGGTTTTTGACAGAATTATGCCCCTTTTTTACTTAGAAAATACATTGAATATGGGTAAAATCCACTTATTGCCTTAACCCTTTGATATATTGCTTTGAAACTGTGAATGCTTGTTTACATCATTACCACTATCTCTAGGCAAGAGAAGGTAACTCTGTCAGGTATTTTTTTCAAAAATTAAAGCCCTTTATCGACTTAGAATCTTGGTTAAGTTTTTCGTTCCAGTCCAATTTTTGACTAAACTGTTAAAATGCTAAACTGAGATATTAATTTGAAGGTTATAATACTTGTTTTCCATCATGATCCCCAAACATTGGCAGGAGAAGGTAATTCTGTCAAAGATTTTATTTGAATTATGGCCCTTTTGACTTAGAAACTCAGTTAAGATTTTCGTTTTTGTCCACTAGTTGACTTAAGCATTTGAGATATTACTTTGAAAGTTGGAGTACTTATGTACCATCATGAGACCTATCTGTAAGCAAGATATGATAACTCTGTGAACATGTTTCTTGATTTGTACTTAGAAATTCCTAGTTAAAGTCTTGTGTGCCCTTAACTGTCAAAGTTTAGTTTTATTGGCAAGCACTAAAAAAGTCGAGCGCGCTGTCCTACTGACAGCTCTTGTTTATTACTAGCCGTAGAGAAAATCAAGAACACTTTTCTGTGGAACAATATGCATGTTACATCCACATATTTTTGAGATCTGGACCTCACCCCCTTAGGCCTGACCATCGCACCTGCTCACTGCAGTATCTTTAAATACATCCTACAACTGCGTGTAAGCTAACCAATTACAGATGCAATTCCTTATTCTACTTACCTACTGATCACATGTTTATGGTGACAATGTATATAAATACAAGATTTGAAACAAATCGATTTCCTATATCACATCTCATGTATACTATTTATGTCATTTCTAAAAATGAAACGATTCGAAAACTATAGGCACCCGGCTATGGTCTTTATCGATCAAATAAAAATGGAACCAGTCGTTTTCTTTTCATAAATCTGCTTTAAAAATTACCGCCATAGCATTCACACAAGACAAAATCCCCGCTGTAAACGTAATGGTACCCCGCGCACGCTATTTCATATACTGCGATGCGGGAAACCTATTTTTATAACTTCATGTACAATGTATATACTTAATCTGATTTGTGCAGAAGTGACAGAAGTGTTTTTCCTCGAAATTATCTTAATTCAACCGATCGATGCAGTTTTGAGTGGGATTTTATTCAGAAAAGTGTTTTGCATTGGTGAGTTATTCCTTACTTACACATATGCCTTGAATATGCGATTGCAGTTTTCAGTTGTTTCAAATCTTGTATTTATATACGTTCCGTACATAAAGGGACAATAATAGATTGGGTCGCGAGTCCATACCACAAGCATCTGTGGTTACATCCAATATTAAGGTTTATTTTGACCTGTCTCTACCTGG
Source organism: Saxidomus purpurata (assembly GCA_022818135.1). Classification (NCBI taxonomy): domain Eukaryota; kingdom Metazoa; phylum Mollusca; class Bivalvia; order Venerida; family Veneridae; genus Saxidomus; species Saxidomus purpurata. The sequence goes on from JAFMSR010000015.1 coordinate 30,981,640, forward strand.
TAAGAGTTAGCCCTTTTGACAGCTGGCGGCTCGACATGTTGCATGTGTGCATCTAATTATGAGTTAGCATACTCATTTAGTGTGTATGTACCGTCTGTGCCCATTTCAGTATATCGCTTGGAGATGAACATTTCAGTATTGCTTGCTTATGTACACATGGCATCAAAACCGTCCCACCAGTACTTCCAATGCTTTGATTATATAATGTCCACACATTCACTCTACTATAAACTTTAATTGAAAACATGTTACACATTGATAGGGCATAAAAGAACAAAGTGAGATTTCATTAGCCCCTTTCTAATTTTCAAAGGAAAACATTTCGTCCTTCACTCTTTATAGTTTAAAATCTGATCATTTATAGGAAAGTTAGTTTGAACATTTGTATATGAAACACAAATTATGTTGATGTCGCCGAAGTGAATAGTAGTGATAGTTATCATGTGTCTGCAATCAGAAAGATCATTCGTGAATTTGCAAAATCATGAAACTGCTAAAGTTCACCAATTGAAACAAAGTTCAGCTTAGTTGCTAATGTCTGTTTACCTACACACAGTTGATTTTAATACTGTGTTTAGGCTCTACACTTCTTGTTGAAAATATGTTGGAAATGTTCAGTGAGGAACAGGAGAATCATTGGCAAAAACTAAAGTCAGTAAGACAATAGCTGAGCGTGGAGGTGCCATGTGAAGTACGTAATAACAGATAGAGATCGCGATCAACTGACTGAGTCACTTAGATACTTGATCAAGTATGAGAGATTGAACATAATGTTGACCCACTTCATCTTGACCATGCACTAATCCCTCCTCGCTACAGTAATAATGATAGTACAATGTACCTTTTCGGCATCAAAGACCTGCTAGAAATGACGGAGCAAGTTGCCCAGTTTGCTAACTTAGGCTATTTATTGCAGAACGTTCCCTCCAAGTGACATACTTTTTATCAAACAGTCACAAGTTCAAGCAAGTTTTTCAAAAGTATTGATGAAGTGAATGCGGCATATTCATATTATTTGATATAATAAAACTCGGGTGATGAATAGGACATTTACACCTCAAAATTTAAACTAAATTTATTCAGTTTCAGCACAATCCTATTTGACTCAAATTTTGCAATATGATATATCCTTTATACTATGGACTAATATTATGTTTATCCTCATAATAAAATGAAATAACGTGTTATCCTGTGAAGGAGGCTCTTTTTTCCCCTCCTATTCACATGTATATTTAAATGCATAAACCTGAAACCTGAAATCTAGAAAATTAGAAAAGAACTGCGTAAACTCTTATCAAAAAATTAAAATTTCGATGAAGCTGAAGCGAATATTGAATAAAATCCTCTAACACTTTTAACAGTCTATTTTGGAGTACATTGCAGCATTGTTGAATCAAGTAAAAAGCGTAGTATAGCTTATGCACGTTTTTATTCAAGCCTTTAGTTTTATATTCATGAATAAGAATGTAAATGTTTGAGAAAAATATTTTTTTCAACGGTAACTGAGAGCGAGCAGCTTTAAGGGGGCACTTCCTAAATCTAGCAGATTATATTATTGAAACAGAAATGAAGTGTTTCATGAACGTAAAATGATAAATAAATACAATTTTGATAAACAATGCCTCAGTTTAGAAACAAATAATCAATATAGAGGCCTTTTGTAATAAACGCTATCCAACCATTACAAAATTGGAAGGGTTTACGGTACTGAAACATATTTCAAATCTAATGGCTTGAAACACGCAATTTTTATTTCCGAGAAAATTTTTGAAAATAAGAAAAAATGTCCAGATTGCTTGAACCAGTCGCATAGTAGCAGTTTGACAGCGGTCATGAGGATATAAAATTATGAGGACAGCCTTTCTGCCTGTATAACTCACGCCAGCCCTGAGTTAGTATGTAATCCAAAGTGTTGCATATCAAATAATGCAGTCCATTAAAAGAGCATCTCAACAGTTTCGCACACCTACTGATTATCAGTAAGGTAAAGATGCACAAACACAAATGCACCTCTGCCTTGAAACAGATGAAAGCAGATGCAAGCAGACCTGCATAGTATGCATGGTATAGTCTGCAAACCTGCAGACTATGCATGGTATAGTCTACAGGCATGCAGATTATGCATGGTATAGTCTGCACACATGCAGATTATGCATGGTATAGTCTGCAGACCTGCAGATTATGCATGGTATAGTCTGCGGACCTGCAGAGTATGCATGGTATAGTCTGCAGAGTATACATGGTATTTTCTGCAGTATATTTGACAGTTCTGTAGTTTGTGCATGGTAAATTGTATACAGTCATTAAGTGCATGCTTGGTTTATAGTGTCTGCACAGCTGTGTTAATTCAATGCAAAGGTATTGTTTTCTCTTTATTCAATTACTCCTACTACAGTGTACATTGTTTTCTCTGTATTCAATTACTCCTACTACAGTGTACATTGCCTTCTCTGTATTCAATTACTCCTAATACAGTGTACATTGCTTTCTCTGTATTCAATTACTCCTACTACAGTGTACATTGTTTTCTCTGTATTCAATTACTCATACTACAGTGTACATTGTTTTCTCTGTTTTCAATTACTCATACTACAGTGTATACAATTTACAGTGTAATGATGATAATAACAACTGCTGTTACAGTAATAATTTCTTTGTTTCCAGAAGTTAACAGTGTAGGTTATACAAAAAATGCAAATAACGAATACCCCGTAGGCCTTTTATTCAGTTATTTCTTCTAGTGTATGAACAAAATAAGACCAAAAATACCAATTTTCAAGTATCTAAGAGATAAAAAGCTGTAAACCAACCTTATTTTTTTAGCAAGGACAGACCCTAACACATATATTTGGCGTTAGTGTACCTGTATATGGTGTGCGTTCAATTATTTAAAGTATACATGTATCTTCTGTTCGATTTTACAGTATGATTTTATCAAGGAAAACATCCGACTCAAAGTTTATGAAGATCCAATGAAAAATGCAACCTCTATTGCATGATACATAAGGTTTTTCTTTGATTTTACCTTGTGACATTTTAGCCAAAATGACCCATATTCGAACTCAACCTAGATTTCTTTAAGACTGTCATTCTGACCAAGTTTCATAAATATCTAATGAAATATAGGCCATGATGGCCCTTAATCGCTCACCAGAGACCTACTTATGACAATATGTGACTAAAGTTCAGCCCTAAACTACATATCATTAACACAAACATTCTGTTTGACCTGGACTGCTGACCAATTTACATGAGGATGGGTTGTAAATGTCATCTGTATGGCATACACATGGTTTTTAATCTGTGACCTAGTTTCTGACCCCAGATGAACCACATTCAACTTTGATCTAGATTGCATTAAGATAACCATTATGTCCAAGTTTCATGAAGATTAAATACATTCACAAGTAGTTGCTATCATTTGACCCTGTGACCTAAGTTTTGAACCCAGATGACCAATATGCAAACTCTATCTCGAACACATCAAGATAGCCATTCTGACCAAGTGTCATAAAGATCCAATGAAATATGCAACTTATATTGCATATACAGGGGTTTTCTATGATTTGGCCCATGACTTAGTTCTTTAGCCCATATGATCCATATTACAATGTGGCCTTGAGTCATTTAGGCAGTCATTCTGACCAAGTTTCATGAAGATCCAATTAAAATGCAATCTATATTGCATACACAAGGTTTTTCAATGATTTTACCCCGTGACCTAGTTTTTGACCCTGAATGACCCATACTTGAATTCGACCTAAATTTTATCAAGGTTATCATACTGACTAGGTTTCATGAAAATTCAAAGATAAATGCAACCTCTATTGCATACACATGTGAGTGACAATGTTTTTCTTTGATTTGACCCTGTGACCCAGTTTTTGACCCCAGATGACCCTATTCGAACTCAAAAAAGATTTCATCAAGGCAGTCATTCTGACCAAGTTTCACCTAGATCCAATGAAAATAAGCAGATTCTATTGCATACACAAGGTCAAGTGAAGACAGACAGACAGACAGACAGACAGACTGACAGACTGACAGACAGAAGACTGACATCAGGCGATCACAATAAACCATGACCATTTTAGCTGAAACAAACGATGTCAACATCATTATCTAAAGAAGACTTCTACATCATAATCACTTAATACTTAATTCACCTTCTTGGACAGAAATTATAAACCATCGTGCTCTTGTGAAATAAACTCATTTGGGTCATTTAAGAACAAGAGGGCCATAATGGCACTATATCGCTCATCTGAGTACTAGTGTACCTGCTGCTAAGGAAGTCAGTGGTTGCTTGGAAAGTTAGTGGTTGCTATAGGAACTCATTGGAAGCTTGGTTTTTCCTATAACTCTATATAAAGAAAAGCCCCCCCCACACCCCCCACCCCCGTCACACACACAGGCGTGGTCAATTTTGATCCAAGGGGCTTGATTTGAACAAACTAAATAGAGGAACATTATTTGTTGCCATAACCACCAGAGTTCTGCATGGAATGGAATTCTTTGAGCAACTTTGGTAGAGCTTCAGGCAAGGAACATCCCTGCATAGTTTCATCAACATTGGCCATTGGCCCAGTGGTTTCAGAGGAGATGTCGACGGACGACGGACAATTATTCATCCGTAAAGCTCAACCTGGCACTAATTGCCAGGTGAGCTAATAATTAAATCAAAACAGGAGATAGATTTCCACCCTCTTCGACTAGAAAAAAATCTGACAATGTATTGTTGGACTTTGAACACATGCCAAACCTGATCATACATATTAACAGTTAGCTAAAATATTCACCATTGATAAAATACAACTTAATAGTTTACGCCATAAGGCAATACGACTGTAATGTGAAATGCTGTTACCTACAAAGGCGCAAAACAGTTTTTTGTTGCCAGTTAAATACGTATCCACCAGTACTTTCAACAAGAATATTTGGTCAATTGTGCAATGATGTTTCCCGAAACCAGCTCATTCTTCACAAAACATTGTTATTTTCAATTAAGTATTTCGCTTTAAGTTCAAAAAAATGCCTTTACTCCAAAAATCACTTCATTCACTGTCTTGTTGTTTTTGCCTGAAAGGAATAAAAAAAGCCACATAAGAAACTGTTAAAGATACAACACTGAAATACAGAAATTTTATAGCAAAATCAATAAATTTATCTTGTAAGTATTAAAGTATTGGTTAAAGTCCCATTAGGCCTAAAAACAAATGTGTTTGTTTTTGGATTCATGCCCCCAAAAATTAGGGTAGGTATAGGTAGGGAAATCTTTTTTATTTGCGGGGGGGGGGTGGATTTATTTTATTCTCAAACAAACCAAATTGAACATAGCTTTTAATGAATTTATGCTAAAAATATTAACACGCAAACAATGTTCTAGGGTTGGGGCAAAAAATAGGGTAGGTCGGGAAACCTGAAACAAACGCCTTAGCAAGCTGGATGAAGCTCTTATATTACCAAGACAGCTTCTGTCTTAGCAGCTAAACTGACCCTTCTTTGTTTGAAAAACTTTTCAAAACGTTTCCATGCTTTTCTAATTAAGGGGAGTCACTGCTGAAATTCAAAATAACAAGAAATTTTATTGACCCTGTTTTTTATGGAGACTAACATATTGCTAGTTAATTTCTGGAAAAATAATGTTGGGTCAATTGCAATGACTTAACTTTTTCACAATATTTATATTTAGTGATACACTATCAGATCAAGGTGTTAATGCAGAATTAGCTAGAATTTAGGTATTGTAAATGTCTATGTATGTGGTGTATTTTTCAGAATGGGTATAAATTTTTAATCTTTTCTAATGTAGTATGTCATACTATAGGATGAAAAATTGAGATAGTGACATTTCTATCATCATCTGAATAAATGTCATGATCCTTATTATTACCCCACCCACTTTACTAAAATTCATTTTTTCTTTTAAATCATTTTTAAATTATATTTTCATGATAAAGAAATAACAAGGTTTTTTTCAGATATTTTGCCTACAGTTAATTAAAACCTTTGTTTTAGAATGCAAACATAATAACTGGGGATCAATGTGCATATAATATAAGAAAGAAATTCAATAAAAACTGACAAAAAAGTGTTTTTTTAGATTTCAACGAGCTTTCAGATATTACGGCATGGGTCTGTAACAAAGAACTGTAAAAGGAACAAGTTATTAATTGATTTTTATATCCTAACAGTTCTCCTTGTAATAAAGTTTTAATTAAGTGAATATCTTAAACAATTTTTGAGAATTGGCTATTTTTGTACCCCTACCCCCATTTTGACATAGTCACAAAATGTGGTCAAAATATTTTTTCTCAAAAATGTTCTCTTTTTTTGCACCAAAATATTCCTGCTTTGTCTAAGTTTACTACTGCATTTTTTTCCCCCAGTTAAATCATCATTTTTGAAATATCACAAATGTAAATTTCCGGAAGTGCAAAAATCCCAAACCTCACCAGTGACTCCCCTTTAGTGTACATGCAAAACATACATGTTTTGACTTTTCCCTGAAATGACACGAAACTGACTGAAAAAAAATAGCGTACATTACCGTTTTAATCAACATGATTCTAACGACATTGAAAAGTTTATAACAAGAGGTTATTACCACGGGGTTAGTGATATTGGCCCCTTTACAGTTACTTATTACTCAGTTTCACTTTCCTGACTGATATACAAACAAGGCTCTATGACGATCTTAACCTAAATGCGTCAAGTACGTTTGATTTACTTCCACGATATTTTTTTCTAATGCTAAAGCTCTGTCGAATGAAATACAACCCAAGAAATTAAATGAATTTATTTTGAAAGTTTACCTTAAGTGACTAAATTTCTGATACAAGAACAAGTTTGTTGAAGTTTAGCATCTATAACGACATGTAAATTAGTTTCATGAATAATATATAATATAACAACATCAAGTGAAAAATGTCTGCAATTATTTCATATCGCTTTTATTACATATATACTCAATAATTATCATTTTGACATTAGCTTGGAACGTAAGAACTATCAAAAGAACTCTTTGAAAATTTTGATAATTATACTCCGGGAGATTGCTGCAAATGCTAGGGCGAGCAGTGGTACTTATTGAAATCGCATAATACGAAATAAGTCTCTTAAAACTGTTCTATAAAGAAAGGAAAATTACATCTAATTTACAAAATGGAATTAATGAGCTTACATATTGGATAAATTCCCGTGAGTCAAACCAGTTCGTAAAAAACATACACCGTTTTTGGCATTTACAGCTGGTAATTAGATAATATTGTTATTCCAGGAAATGAACAAAACTGTGAACAATAGACTAACTCGAAAACATCGTAAACCTCAAGTTGATCTTAAGGTCGTAAGCATTTTTCTACTAACTTAAAATCCTCGTAAATTACGGTGTCACCGTAAGCCTCACCTTAACTAAAGGTGACAAAATCGACTTAACATCATCGTAACTAAAGCTAACTACTTGATCTACTTTATAAAGACTAAGTTGTAATGTTTTCCTTTGAAGTTGCATAATACGCATATAATTATGTTTTTTGTTTTACATCGAATATCAGTATATATATACATGGAGTTTCACTTTTCCATTCGCGAAATCAGGCAGCTAGCTTCTTTTGAAAAACCGTTTCTTGCATAAAAGTAAGATGTGTTTGGTTTACGTGTATCTCTGGTAGCAAATGATTTTGTCTTTGCGATCAGTGCAGATCATGATCATCATGCACATCCGTGCAGTCTTTTTAGTGGGCATTCTTTAAAACAATTAAAGGTACTGCTGAAATTGAAAGATGGACTAGTCTATTGTAGAACTGAATTCAACATACTACGGCTTAATTAAGGAAGTATTTCCGCACACCCGTGGCATTATAGTTTAATTGTCATCAATGCATAACCATAGTATAGGCACCTCGTATATGGCGCTGCCCAGGAAGCTATATTCAGAGCATGTGTTCGATTAAAGTTTCTGCAGCTCCTGAAAAGCTTTGTTCGCAAAAATAGCTTCCCATTTGTAAGCGGATGTGTATACTAAATGTGTATACCACTGCTGGGACGTCGCATTTTCTATAGAATGAAATACGTTTAGGAAAAGGCAAAGATTCTCACCAACGCTTTAAACTTCAGGAATAAGGACAAACTATTAAATATTTTAAACTCTTCATTAGGCTTTAAGTACAACGACTCTCGTACGTGTATTATCTAATGCATCTGGACGGACATGCGGACGTTGTGAGCTAATTCTATGGGTGTTACTATGTTCTTTTTCACTCTTCTATACATTGTTTTACCGCCAAAACATGATGGAATGAACCCGGAGACCACGCAATGCAAAGTTGCTCAGAAACTCAACACCCTAATAGTCTATACTGGCAGACGCATACGGGTTGGTTGCATCACCGCAAAATGCTTGATCGTGCATTCAGCAGAAGATGACTGTGTAAGCATTTGCTAATATATATATATAACCCAGCACTACTATGAAATAGTGATGTTAGCACAAGGAAACAACCATGCTGCTTCAATAATGTTTTACATACAGAAAATCGCGTCAAATATTAATCTTTTCAGTCAAACTATTATTTCGTCACTATGCCATTAAAGTCTGCAAACTTAACTTCATGTAGTTTTAATAAAAAAGAAAGACGTTTATTTGGAAATCTGAGCGATTCGATTGGTAGGTAAATGGGGTCAAACATATATCTTTTGAAATGATTATGTGCAAGTGGCATCTGCACGATGCATTGGGATACCTTGAAGACTCCGTTGGAATTCTGCAGATGTAAAGTACCTAAAACCAAATGAAAAAAAGCGCTATCTTTGCCAGAGAAGTAATTTATCCCATGTCCGTTGTATTGCAGAGAAATCTAGTGTATGATGGCAAGATATTCTGAAAGAAAACGTCTGCATTTAATATAAGAAATACTCCTATAGATCTAAAATACATCATGTCTCCTCCATGAAGGAATAAAACTCACTGGATCAAAGAGTCTCGTAGTTATAATATTACCAACTACATTCATACCATGTTTGATGAAAATACAACGAGGAGTTTTGTTAAAATTTGACTTAATAAACTCTAACTTATTTAGTGTTTAACCTCATTTGACTTTTTGCATAGCCACCGACATATATTGTGGCACGGGCCTATATATGTGTATATAGGTCCGTGATTGTGGGCGGAGCTAAAGTGCTTTCCTAGAGCGAACTCTTAATAAATTAAGTGATTTAATAGGTAGCTCGCTCCCTTAGGGTTTCTTAATTGTTAAAATTTGACTTAATGAACTCTAACTTATACATAGATCTACTCTTGCAACAATCACTGCGTATACAAACATATATGTACATGTAGATATACCTACATGTATGGATGTTTTTCAGCGCAGCTTTTGACCGGAAGTTTAGAACTCTTCAACTGCCAATGAAATGACGAGTAGAATGAATATATTCTCTTTATGAATTACTATTGTGATATTCACTCTTTAGTACATTCGTACCCAATAGCTTAAAGAAAGCGCATCTTACTACACATAGTGTATTTTTGGTGACAATTTTATAAATGCAATTTTTGGTTGCGTGCATTTAAATGTGCAAATAATGATTAGCCGCATTTGTATTTGAAATTGGTGCTTTAGATATAAAAAAGAGGACTGATAAAAGACAGTTGATTGTGTCGTGTTGATTGGTAGAGATTTCAGCAGTGGAAGGGAAGCAACTCCTGCATGCAGTGTTCTTTTCTTAAATGACTCTCCCAGTCAAATAAGAAAATCAATATTTGGAAAGTTATTTTTTCATACTGGTAGCGTGAAGAGTTTGGTGTATTGGGTTAAAAGCTATTATTTCTTCTACACTTTTGTACACACACCATTTTCAGCTGGATTGTTACTTGAAAAAAAATGCGCATAATGTCACTTTAAGGGTGTATTCAACACTGAAATGAGACACAAGATTGAAAAGGTTGTAAGCAAGTTATAAAATACGGCACTGTTACAATATCTGTCCTCTATTTGTGTGATGTATAATAAAGTTGAAACTATTCCAACAACATTATATAGTTCTGTTTATCACAGGCACCCCTGTTTTGCATAATTAGTAACAGATACTCAGCTGAACCTATTTCGGTGACCCCTAGATCTACTTCATTTGTAAACAAGTGACACTCATTATAGCCAGTATTTGGCATTTGCTTGAAGTTTACTTTCACAAACTACACAAAAAAAAAATAATAATCAGAGTGAGCCTTGTTTATAATAAGATACAGAGCACATGCATTTTAAAGGTTACCCCGTATATAAATACTATGGAGCACAATTATAATCGTAATGATATTTAGTTGTATTATGCAACAAGAATCTGTTTACCATATCTTATAAAATATGAAGACATTTGCCACCTTTCAGATCTGAAAGTTAGTCACTATTTCTTAGACTGGTCATTTTTTTCATTTAAAAGGAAGATCTATAAGACTTAGTAGATCATTAGCCCAACTAATTGTGCGCCAGGGCTTTTTGCTATTTACGACAGACATCTATGTAATATCAGTTTGTAAAATGGGTCAGTCTTGCAGTCGAAATATTGAGGCTAAGAACATTTGTAGATCATGTATGGTGCTTCAAACATGTCTTTTATCAAGATGTTGTTCTTGGTCAGAATGTATCTGCATAAAAACGGGGAGAAAACAAAACAGTCACGTGAAGAAAGAAAATTAGTTGAAATTATGTTTTTGACCACAGATCTAGTGTAAAAACTTAATAAGAAAAAGGCCTCAAAAGTGGGGTTACACTGGAAATATGAACCCCATGATTAAACTGTCTGTCAGCACATTTTCTTCCAATCTGAAGAAAGCTAAAATGGCGTAGATGTTAGTTCATAACCCAGGTAAAAATAGTTATCCAAAATATTGAACTAATAAATAACTGCATACTTTCAAAGGGTCACTAAAACAGGTCAGCCACTGAAACAGGTCCTCCTATGATACATTTTCTATAAGGCACCTTCACATATTGGTTAAAATCGAAAACATTAAACAACCGAAAAAGACCTAATATAGAGATTTATTTTCTTGTTGTTTCATTGTTGGCAAAGACAGTGTTAAGTTGTTGATCATCATGATCATGCTATTAGCTATGGCAACATTGATGATTGACACTGTTGTTGCAGGTTAGCAACTTAGCATTCTTTAGATCTAAAAGGTTCGTTTTTATCACTGAGTATGGCGAAGTACACACAAGTATTCTAAGCTTTAAATTATTACCTTAAATTTCCAAAGATCTAGTTTCACTGCTGATGTTTTTTTAAACTGCCAAAATATCAAATCACTCAACATTTACTCTGGGTCAGTGACATCACAGGAAAGGTGGCACGTTCTATTTTATGACGTCAAAGCCCTATGACGTAAACGCTATGACGTCATTGTCATATACATTTATTCTAAACGCTGTTGTGGTTGGACATGATATCGTGAAACAAGTTTGCAGGTAGAAATAATAGGGTCAAAGGGGATCAACGGAAGAACAATCAGCATAGAATTCTTCAAGTGGTTGTAAATTGTTGTTTTCTTCGGATAAGACAAAAGGTGAGTCAACGTTTCTTGGTCGATGCTTAATATTCATGAAATCATGAAATGACTCAGATCTAGCATGGTAGGCCTAGACTAGGCTACTTGTAGACCTAGACTTTTTTGACAAGATGGAATATCTATTTTCGTTTACAACTTGGTGTCCGTTATTGATTCGATCTACAGTACAGTACACGCCATTATCGTAGAAGGCTGGTCGGCCACTGTCCCATCATCATTTTCCGACCGCCTAATCAAAGTATAAATTGCGGCATTTAATGTTTGAGAAGTCAGAACCAGATCTACATTCTCAATAGTTTTTGTGAAGATGACAGATACTATTTTCTCACCTATGAGATACATATTTCCGCGCATTTACCCATGTGAGATAAACTTATCTCACATCGCTTATCTCACATCGCTGCCGGACTATTTTTACGTTAATTGTAAGCAGACATAAAAATAAAAAAATGACTGTAAAATTGTTATTTTTTAAATAAACATAGGGTTGTTGGTATTCATATTCTTTAGAGATCATTTTCTATCCATCTATAGCAGTTCTGAAGTCAAATTCGAGAAAAAGTTGCTTTTCATCTCTTCATCCACATTCTGTATTTGCACTTATTCCTTCGTACTTGCGTGCACATGCGATTTAAACGGTGAGAAAATTAATCTACCATGTCCATTGAGTTGTGGATAAGGAAATCCCACCCGAGGGTTGAGATACGTCCAAAAACGAGGTTTGTGGATTCGGCAGAGCCTCGTTTTTGGACGTATCTCAACCGTTGGGTGGGATTTCCTTATCCACAACTCATGAACAGGTTATTCTAATACGTCTACGTTGTCAATTATGTCAACGTTTTCACGTGCTGACGACTTGGCGTTGCTGCACAGTTGACCGGAAATAGCCACATTATGGAGTTTCTGGCAAGTGTGCTGATATGAGTTATCGGCACAGTACGTCACGTGATTGTTTTATCGGCCTATATCAAAGAATATCAAGGCAAATTTGATACTACATGTATATATAGTAACAATTGCAATAATGCAATGTAACTAGTTATATATAGAGGTTATTATGTGGGGCAGGTGTGCCTTAAGGCAATATTGGCACACTTGGTGATATACTGGGTGTCATTGTGACCGTTATAATATTTTAGTTATATGTATCTCTTTCTGAGGGTAGGTCACAAAGAAATAATATGCATGTAGTTTCCATATTTATTTATATTTATCAATATTACCTTTGTAGGTCCTTAAGTCAGTGACTAAAAAAGGTACATGTACTTTGAATCAAGCGTGCCAATATCGCCTTTAGGCACGGCTGCCCTGTATAATTACCTTTTTATTGCATATGTTGAACATCGATTTTTCTGAAAATGGGAATAGATAAGACAAGTTTACAAAACATACGTTCCTGCAATATTCATACTTTATCATAAAAAAATACCATTGAATGAATTAATCACTGAATGAATAAATCATTCAATTCTATCAACAAAAGCATACGTATCAGTTTCAAATTTTGTTGCTCAATAAGCCCATCCAAATTCGATAAATGGTGAGATTCAGTGTCCTCTCGGAGACCATTTTCCGTTACGTCTACGTTGTCAATTACGTCAACGTTTTCACGTGCTGACGGTCTGGTGTTGCTGCACAGTTGACAGGAAATAGCCTCAAAATGGAGTCTGGCACACTAACAAGTGTGCCGATATGAGTTATCGGCACAGTACGTCACATTATCGTGCCTATATCCAGGAGAATCGAGGCAAATTTGATACTAAATATAGAAACATATGAAATAAAACGTGACAATGAAGTTGTTATGTGTCAGCAGAAGTATTCCACCATAATATACAGTCCTAAAAATGTTTCATGGTAATTCTTTTCAGGGACGAGTGGTATGGAACATCACTTAAGTCAATATTTAAACACAAAATATACCAAAAGCATAGTGGCCATACTTTTTATTTTTAATAAGTATCTTTTATAATAATAATAATGATTATGATGAAATCTTAATTTCAAGAAAGTAGCCCAAATAGACATTTATACAAATTTTTATATACATCACAATCGCATTGTGGCCTTACATTAATTACAGATAAACGCTCATGCAAATACATACGTTCACAAAAATGCACACATACAAATACAAAAACTTTCTCACAGTCACACTTTATACAGATGTATTTGGTTTTATACAAAATCCATACAAATTAAAAAGTTAAAAATTACTGAGGTATAACATTAATTAACATTGTTGCAAAAGTTGTGAGACGACAGGTTTCAATAACACTGTCGTGAACGCGCACATGTACGGTGTTTCCGTAGACCGGTACAGTCAACCAATAATGCGGATGAAAACGACCAAACAAGGTATGTGTCGTTTTAAGTCTCTGTAACTTCAGTCCAATCACGCTTAGAAGTGTATATTTGACATTACTTGCGTGGAAAGGATTATTATTCTTGTTGCATATACTCTTAGCGAACCAAGTGCTAAATTTACACTGCCAATTTCAGCCGAATGGGTCATTTCTAACCCTATGAAATTTGAATAGAGATTTGATGCTGTTTTGCATGAAAACTGACACGAAAATAAGAGAATCAGCCAAATTTTAACAGAAACCTGTCCTAAATGTATTATCCTTCATGAAACTGGCTAAATACAGCTTTGATTTGCCACTGTTTTATTCTTATACAATGTACTTTCTCTTTCAACAACATACAATTACGGTCAGCACGCACTGGTATCACTTTTCCGTAAAAAAATCACCGGAACGGTCGCAAAAACGCAACGGTGCAGTCATCGCTCACAATTGTAAACCGTATGGTCACCTTTTAATGTTACGCTTTCCTTGTGGGATATAACTATTTTAATTTGGTTTCTTTGTTCATTTTCTTGCTCTTCCTTTTCAGATATTCTGTAACAGATGCGTCTTTTCATTTTATTGTCATTTTCAAATTATGATTAATCTGATACTATGATTTTGACAGGAAAAATATGTAAAAGTGCGGGCTTTGTGCAAATGTCAACTGTCAAAATCATTAAAAAATCCTAGTAACACAATAACAATTAGCAAATAGTGCAAATTCGAAAGAAATACCTTAATTCATTAACACCGTTACACTTTTGTGAAGTTCGGGCTGTATTATAATCATGTAGTTGTCCGGTCGCATCCCCTCAAATATAAGTAAAATATATGTATATATGTTATATGATGCGCAAAATGACAAAAGGGCCCTAAAATGTAAAATAAATTATGTGTAACTTTTGAACTATCAGAGATAAACGTTTGAAGTTGGTACCATTTTAAAGCGCAAATACTGGAATACCATCAAAATTTTAACGACAAAAATATTTATCAATATTTATTGCCTGAAATGGCTCATGTTAAAATTCGAACTTTTTTATAAAAACTATTGAAAGCTTGAAACAATGTGTATATAAGAGAACAGACTCTGAGATTTACAACTAATGTATGGCTTATGAAAATCGGTCGATCTGTGGCGGAATAACGGTTACTTAAAAGTTTGCTTACTATCATGGTTATGGATAAATTATGCAAATGAGCTAAATTTTAAATGCTTGTACTTTAGCCTAAAAATAAGATATTTGGAAAAGAAAGACATCGTTGGAAAGCTGAATGTCTCTTGTTTTAAAATACAGTGGGTTTATTAGATGTAACCTTAAAGCGGCACTCCCTACATCTAGCAGATTATTTTATCGAAACATAGATTATGTGTTCAATGAACGTAAAATGATAAATACATACAATTCATACAATTTCAAAGAAGAACATATGGCGAAAAATGATTCAGTTTACCACTATTAATCAAGTTAGAGGCCTTCTGTAATAAATCGCATCCACCCATTAATTGTACAACAACAACTTACATGCATTATTGAATGGTTTACGGAACTGCAGTATATTTTAAACCGCTGATTTTATCGATAATGACTAGAAATGTATACATGTAGCTGAAACTTTTAGGTTAAGTTATAATACTTCCAAAGATTTTATTATTTATGTTTTGGAGGTTGTTTAGTTTGACATCAGTTATAGGGTATGTCCCTTTAACAGATTCGAGTTTTTGCACGTGTCTTTTCACCTAATTAATATTCATGAGGAATCCTGACATAAAATGTCGATCGTATTCATAAACGTGCTCTTTAATTTGATACATTGATTTAACTGTAGCATATTTACTTAAAAAGATATGACATATTTGACCCATAAAGGCCCTTTTGTCATGTTGCGAATCACTTATACAATCAGTTATGTTAAGGGGTTGCCTTTTAGCAGACAAAAAGTAAAATAACTCTGCACAGCTTATAGTTGTAAGGTGATCGAGCAGCAAGCTAACGATGACTAGTGGCAACAATCTTTGCAGTTGATAGAGCATACATGCATTCAATGGGTTATTGTCTGTGAAAACTGTGAAAGAGTTGCCGTAAACGTAGTCGTGGAATTTATAGGTTACCACCCATTTCATTGAGGATGTTGAGGAGACATGCAGCGTGCAAGAACCATATATAATAAGTTTGCCTCCTTCTTATTTGTTTCCCTTTAATTTTCTCGTCCCGAGCTAAACTCTTAAAACTCTCTAAATCTTTATGGTAAACTAGTTATAGATTTTGCACGCTGCCTTTTAATACTTAAACAAGAATTAAATACATTGGCATCAATGTGTTTGAGCTATGCTCTAGATGTAGAAACTAAAAGAAATGTGACGAAGGATGAGACAAGATTGAGTTATGTTTGTGTATTTTTCTCTTTTCAAATTTTCAACCAATTTCATTCAAATATCACCAGTAATATTGAGATATTAGACAAACAGGTTGGCCAGAGTTATGTTACTTTTTGTCTGCTAAAAGGCATTCCCTTAACATAAGTGATTATGTAGTTGTAACATTTATATTTTATTTATGTTGCATGGGAATCGAATGGACAACTGCATGATTATTATACAGGCCCACTTCACAAAACTGTAACGGGGTTAATAAGTTAAGGTATTTCTTTCGAATGTGCACTCTATGCCATTTTCTAGGATTTTTTTAATTAGTATGACAGTTGACATTTGCACAAAGCCTGCACTTTTACATATTTTATCTTGTCAAAATCATAGTATCAGATTAATCATGATTTGAAAAGTACAATAAAATGAAAATACGCATCCGTTACAGAATATCTGAAAAGGAAATGCAAAAATGAACAAAGAAACCAAATTAAAATAGTTTTATCCCACAAGAAAAGCGTCACATCAAAAGGTGGCCGTACCATTTACAATTGAGAGCGATGACTGTACCGTTGCGTTTGTTCGACTGTACCGGTGACTTTTTAAGGAAAAGTGATACTGCACCGGTATGTTGTTGAAAGAGAAAGTACAAGAATAAAACGAACAGTGGCAAATCAAAGCTGTACATGTATTTAGCCAGTTTCATGAAGGATAATACATTTAGGACAGGTTTCTGTTAAAGTTTGGCTGATTCTCTTATTTTCGAGTCCGTTTTCATGCAAAACAGCATCAAGACTTGATTCAAATTTCATCGGGTTAGATATGACCCATTCGACTGAAATTTGCAGTGTAAATTTAGCACTTGATCCGGTAAGAGTATATGCAACAAGAATAATAATCCTTTCCACGCTAGTAAATGGCAAAGATACACTACTAAGCGTGATTGGACTGAAGTGAGAGAGACTTAAACCGACACATACCTTGTTTGGTCTTTTTCTACCGCATTTTTGGTTGACTGTACCGGTCTACGGAAACACCGTTCCGATGCGCGTTCACGACAGTGAATAAAACAAAAAGATTACAGATAAACAATACGGCTTCCAAAAAAGGAAAATAATAAACTGTAAATTGCCATATTGCATTCAGCTTTCAAATAGTATGAACTTATATGTTGCTTTCATAGATTTTGAAAAATGTTTCGATAAATTAGAATGCTCCGTCATGTTCAACAAATTGAGACAAGAAAACGTGAGTTCAAAGTTTGTAAAAGCCATTCCAATATGTGCAGCTGTTATAAAGCCGCCGTACGGTATAATAATTAGATTTCACTCATTTTCGACTCGAATATTGGTGCAAAAAAGGGAGATCCAAGTTTTAGTATTCTATTTTTATTCTTTGTGAATGATTTAATTAACAATATTAACGGAAATATTGATCATATCTTCAATATAGACGATGCTTCTATTCGCGGTTTTTACCGCTTTATTCGCACACAAACCAAAACCTATCTGCATTCTGCGACACATGGAAATTAAGTTTATACCACTAAAACAAAAATAATGATATTTGAACAGGGCAGACAAACAACAAGATCAGTGTAAAGTATCTGATAGCTTAGTATGTTCTATACTTCACTATGGTGCGGAAATCCATGGGTATTTTGAAAGAAAAAGTATTAAACTTTTCACTGTAAGTTTCTAAGAAAAAAACGTTGTGTTAGAAAATCGACGAAATCAGATTGTTGGGGACTTAGAAAATAAACCCAAAAATGATAATCATTAAATATTGGATAAAAATATTAAAATCAGATGATAATTGTACAGAAAATTAGACGTAAACAAACAAACAATGCTGGTACTCCAATATAAATAATTCAAGCAGGCTTTCGTGATATTGCTTGTTTAACATGAGTTTGAACGAGAGAAGTATCTAAATACTATAAATATCAACAAATTTAGAAAAACACTAAGTAGATTCCGGCTGTCGTCTCACAATTTTGAAATAGAAAAGGGTAGACACGAAAATATCCCTAGAAAGGAAAGAAAGTGCCGAAACTGTTCCGTGAATTTGAAAGAGGGCGAATACCATTTTTTATAAGTATGTCCAAAGTATTATCATTTACATCGGAAATTCTTTAAGCCGTATTTTTGTAGATGGCTTACTGTACCGAAATTTGAATCCCTCGTGTCTATTACAAACAATAAAGCATTAAATGATTTGGCCAAATATTTATATTATGCAATTAAAGAAAGAACGTGATTCTACTTATTTTATTGTATATGAAGGAATGCACAATGTTAAGACTATTCGCTATTTCTACATTTTTGAATCAGACTAATGAGTTAGTCAAAGTTTTCGCCTTACGGTAAGGATAAGTGTAGTATTGATTGTACTATGTTATTTATATAGACTATGAATACTGTCTTAAATCACGAGTTCCTTGTTATTTCTTAATACAAAGTAAATAATAATGTTATGTCGAATTTCAACGCTCATGAAATTACTTTGGTAGTGTCGGTGAATCCAGTTTATATATAGTGCACTACCTCCTTATTAGTACAAGTCTATGTTTTGCCTATTCATTCAATACAACTTATACCCAATGTCCGGATTTTTACAATGCCACCACATTTGTTTATTATTAACACTGTCTTCGAGGTTCATGCATCAAATATTGATAATGCAACTTTATACATATAAGTATATGTTTGAATAATATTTAACGTCTAGGTGTAACAGAAAACATCAATAACATGATACAAGGGAGACAACTGAGTCCCCCTTGTCGTCCAGTCTATGGAGAGTTATTGTTTAGATTTAGACTGGTAAATGCATAGCATGTTTCTCTGGGAAAATTTCTCATTATTCATACTTTTATTTGGAACGTTATTTGTCGACTAAGAATGGGATATTACAATTTAATGTCGAATAAACTATATGTTATGTTAACGGTATGCTATACAAATTATAAAGAATATTTCTTATGAATAAGTGTTCGTGTATGTCTACCACTTATAATTAACAGACACTCAAAAATAGCATCATAACAGAATAGCATATATTTGCAAATTAACCTCATTATAAACTGAAATGTGTTAGTTGTAAATATATTAGTTTTGATTATGTAACAAACAAAATTTATAATTCTTTTTCAACAACGTTTCAGATATAGATTGACGAATATGCACTGGAATATAATTATGTAATTAAAATGTGTACTGCAGCATATGAAGATGCTATAAAATATATTCAATGAATTGCTGTTTTATTGTGTACAGTCGTTACAACACCAAATTCATACTTAATTACATAAAATTGAAAGTCCTAATTCGCTAAAACCTAACATATCGTTTTTTTTAAATACCGTATATTCAACAAATATATCAATTTTTATCATTTGCAATAATAAAAAGTGTACATGTAATCTAGTTTTGTACAAATTGAGTTGTGACAAATGTTATAAAAGATTAAGCTAATAAATAAACACAAATGTAGATCATATGAGCGAACCTTTCATCTCAATTAAGGAGAGTTATATAGTGACAAAGTGATTTTCACATCTTGCCTGTAAAAGTCTTGATTGGTATCATGTTATTTTGCGCCTTACGGAACAAAGTGTCAGCAGGGCTTTTGAAAAGCAGGCTTGGCCACTGTATGCATGGTAATTATTGGAAATCCAGCAACACTGCGTGAAATGAATGAATAGTGGTATTCAAACCACCTGTCACGACAAAAAAGCTTTGTTTAACTTTACTAAAATGAAGAAACTTGAAACTTGAAACTTGTTTATTTGATTAAACGCCTAATTTTATAGATATACTCAATGGCGTTGTACACAGTAATGTAAACCAATATAAAATCAACTTCAATACAATTTCATAAAACAAACGAAATATACTTAAGACAGGTATATGCGACATTAAACAAATAAAATGCAATTGTGTGAAAGTAAAAAGAATTAGTTAAATTAAAACTTATGTATATCTACTATAAAACATAAAAAAATCTAAAGTATTGATTTAGAAAACTCAAAATAAAATACCTGGTGTCCCTCCCTACCACGAACCGAAAAAGTAGGAAGACACAAAATTACAATCTCATAACTATACTGCTTAAGATAATATGAAATAGTTCAACTTGAAACCACACTAGCCCTCCGGAGAACGTCAAGTACCATTCCCACTTGGAGAGCCATACCCCAAAGCGTCATATACCACTATGTGAGTACTGTGTGGCCCATTTTTAAGATTATCATAGAATATCTTTTTAAAATATTTATGAAGGGATTCAATAATATTAACATAAATGTTGCACAAAACAGAAATTGATTGGGATTAAAACAGTCCGCCCACCAACACTGTGTTTATTTAGAACAATGCATAGTAGTCTCTGAAGTAGTGCGTTTTCAAGTTCTTCTTAAAACTGTCTGAGGATACAGAGTTCCTGATGTTACTTGGAAGCTCGTTCCAGAGTTTCGGGCCAACGGTACTGAAACTTCTATCGGCGAAAGTCTTTCTTTTGTTGAATGGTATTTTATAACATCCCTCTGAAGTTTGTGTTGAGCGTAGATTGCGCTTGGGTCGTTGTTCTTCAAGAATTTCGGTAAGGTACCCTGGAGCGTTTCCAACTGAGCAGCTGAACATGAAAGTTAAAATTTTGAACGTGATTCAAGCTTTCACAGGTAACCAGTGCAGATCGTATAAAGCTTGTTTGGAACTATCATATCGAGAGCGAGATAGAACGAGTTTTGCGCACATATTTTGTATACGCTGCATTTTTTGTATGTCGCACAGGGCTATCCCATAGAGAATGACGTTGCAGTAGTCAAGGTGGGACATGACTAGAGATAACACTAGAATTTCTGTTGCTTCTTTCGTCAAATACTGTCTAATGCTCTTTATTCTCATGTAATTCAAAATAGCAGTGCGGCATTTTCTTTTCACGTGTTCTTTGAAATTCAATGTTTCGTCCAGAAACGCCCCTAGGTATCTAACACAGTTTTCTGCTTCGATGCTATCACCAACAACTTTGATTGAATTTTTTTCGCATTTATTTAGTTGAGGTTGACTACCAAACTTGATAAACTCCGTTTTGGAAGCGTTCTTTTTTAGTTTGTTCTTATTCATCCAGTCATTGATTGTTAAGGAACATTGTTCGAGTTCGTGTTTAGCATTTTCTTCGGCGCCAGGATCGCTCGGGCAAAATTGTTTATCGGCAGTGTGATCATCTGCGAAACCACGCACTGTGATAGATGGCGGTATGACGTCGAATAACGTCCCCGCATATGCTAGGTACAGCCAAGGGCCGAGACAGCTTCCTTGTGGGACACTACATTCAAGTGCACGTGACCTGGAATAGGCTGAACTGACATTGACCCTACAACTTCGAGGACGTAAATAGGAGTCAATCCAGTTCAGTGCTGTAGAACAGATTCCATAGTGTTTGTTCAGTACGTCTGTTAGAATGTCGTGATCGACTGTACCGAAAGCCGCACTCAGATCGATCGCTATTAAGGCTGTAACTTCCTGTCTTTCCATGCCACCAAGTATGTCATTTACCAGACGCAAAAGCGCAGATTCGCATGAATGGAAACGTCTGTAAGCACTTTGGTTTTTTGGCAATAAGTTATATTCGTTGACATGAAAATTCAATCTCAGTAGCGCAGCTTTTTCGATTACTTTGGAGAGAAAAGAGAGATTGCTTACTGGTCGATAGTTGGAATATATCAGTTCAAAACCAACCTTCTTAAGTAAAGGTGGTACAACAGCCCGCTTCCATTTCTCAGGGAAGATGCCCTGACTGAGTGAAAGATTAACAAGCTTGGTTATTAAAGGTAATAGTTCATTCAGGAACATTTTCAAGATATTGGTTGGAAGAATGTCAAGCTCACATGATTTTGATTGCATTTGATTGATCAGTTTTCGTATTTCATCATCAGTCAGATGTTCAAAAATTTCAAATGATTCTACGTTTTTTTTTCTGGTTTGTAGTTGTCAAATGTTTTAAGCGAATCTCGAATTTTACTTATTTTATCCGTAAAATAGTCTGCAAACTTGTCTGCACTAGTGGTGTCGCTTTCGCCGCTCGGCATCGGGTTTTCTGTTTTTGATCCAGTGATCTCAGAAACAAACTTGTATAACTTTTTTGAGTCACCTTTAAAACCAAGAACTTTTTGACTAAGTGTTTGTTGTTTTTCCTTTTTCAATTCAAAATGGTACTTATTTCGTGCATTTTTAAACAATTGATAGTGCTCTGGTTGTTTGTAGCGTTTCCATAATCTTTCAGCTTTTCGAAATTTTCTTTTCATTTCCTGAATGTTTTCACTAAACCATGGCTTTGGAACGCGGCATATACGTTTTTTCTCTTTGACCGGGGCGTGCTTGTCTAAGACTTTCTTGATTTCAACTTCAAATTGATCAACGAATGTGTCTATATCAGTTTCATCAATAGAAATTTTCTTGAGGTCTTCAGCAAATTCATCATTATTCATGTCTTTAAAATTTCGAAAAGAAACAGACTCGCTTTTAATGTTTTCCTTTTGAATTTGTGTTACGATTTTAACAACACAATGATCCGAGATGAAGGGACCTTGTTCACATGAACGTATTTGAACACCATTTACTACTTCTGAGATGACAAGATCGAGAACATTGCCTTCTTTATGTGTGCTGAAATTAACGTGTTGTTCAAGTCCAAGTGCATATAAAGAGTTTGTGAATTCAGATGTTGCATGGGTTCCATCATTTAAATGTAAATTGAAATCTCCCATTATCATCAAGTTAGAATGTTGAGGTATTATTTCTTCTAAGAATTCACAGAATTCGGAGACAAATTGAGAGTCTGTGTAAAGGGACGGTGGTCTATATACGCCCACGACGGTTATTGAGATGTTCTTAAATATGACCTTCCATAGCGCATGTTCGAAAGAATTTCTGACCTGACTAGTTAATCTACGGACGTTTACCCCGGACCGATAGACTAGACCGACGCCACCACCTGTTCTGTTTGGTCTATTTACAGCTCTGAATGTGTAACCGTTTTGATTCAAATCAGATGTATCAATTTGATATTGTTTTTCGTCAGAATACCATGTTTCAGTCAGCAATGCAAAGTCTATATTTTCTTCTCTAAGATATTGGCCAACAATAACATCTTTTCGGACAACGGAATGGCAATTTAAAGTCATACATGTTATTTTTTCATTGTATCTATTTAGTGTATTGGTCTTCTTTGGATATGTCAAATTATTAAGATTTGCCCCTCTAGGTCTATCAAAGGCTTTTAATTGTCCACCTCGTTTACCTCTACGCTTTCTATGCTGAGCGATGTTTAATCCATTTATTATACATGCCACTGAAGGATCAATTGTGTAAAGGTTTCTATTGTTCGATACGTTTTGTCCAATTTCCAACAGTTTTTCCCGAGGGTAAATGCGATTTGTATGCGAATTATCAAGTTCAATATTAAAAATGTCAAGAGTATATAAAACCCGCTAAAAATGTCAAGAGTATATAAAACCCGTTAGAAACCCGAAGAAGCTAGAATTTGATGTACTGTAAGGCGGCAACGCCGCCTAGCAACGCAAACGCAACGCCTCAGCCCAAATCTACAGAGACACCGTGACTGTCTAAATTTCTTTCAGAGATTCGTTTAGCGGGTTTTATATACTCTTGATCAAATAATTATTACCAGCTTATGACTAAAATAGATTAATATTTATAACAGTTTACCTTTATTTAATAAAGTGAACTCTTTATTTACCATCTTTATCAAAAATTGATAATCCACCTGTTTATAATCTGCTACTTCTGACTGCTTGAAGAAAAAAATCAACATATCTCACATGTTTGCCAAAGTCTTCACTTCGGGTTTTAGAATCTGATTTTATCATAATGTTGTATGTCTATCTTGAACAGAAGTAACTTTAAGTATAGTCAAAATTTATGTGTGCAAAAGCGAAACGCTGGAGGTTGAGAAACAAGTTGGCTGCTTAAAAAAGGATCTGATGGGTTATGCCACATGGATATCATGCATGAACATAACAAGAGAGCCATGATGGCTCTATCACCAAAAACGTGTATGGAATTCAAACCATTTCAGAATTTCCATGCAGATTGTTTTCTGTTTGATCAGTGTTTATGTGAGAAAAGCTGATGGTGAGAGAATAATCCATTCTTACATGAAATGTAGATTACAGATTGCACGCTGTAACAGGGTCATTAACCTTCAGCCAAACGTTCAGACAAACGGGCGAACGGACAGAGTAAGTCAAAATAGTACGGATGTTACATCTGGGGGTTTGGGCATTCAATCCAATATTCCCATATTGACTTTATCAAAGCATCAAGCATAGGAAAGATAATACCTATCCTTTTGTTGTCCCATGATTTATGACAAGTACTTGAACAGCTAATTCGCATATAATTTAAGCATCTACATATAATTATAATTCAAATATTATAATTGAACAAACACATATTCACTTGTATAGAACAGTATGAATGGAAGCTACATTGTAATATAAAATGCCAAAATTAATCCAAGCAAATTAGGTTGAAATGGAATCTAGTGATACGCCGGATCGAAGTCGCCTATAATTTGTTGCCAAGTTCTAAAATGTGTATTTAAAAGATAGCAGCTTTGATATACACATGTATATAGTTAAACGCTCGGAGGATAAAATCTTTGAAGGTTGACTATAAGAATAGAATGAACGCGCCTGCTTTACTGGGTGATACCCCCATAGGCATAACTGATTGTTACCATTCAAGAACTTGTCAAAAGTATACCGTACGCCAAAGGGTTTTTACCTAATACATGTATAGTGTGCAATACAAATATGTACATAATGACACGAGAGCTTAAAGTTTAAAACACTGATTATATTCACTTCCCGAATGTTAAAGCAATCAATGGTAATTGTTAATATATTTGATAATCTCAGCGGAAACTTTTTCATATTTAGTTTGACTGATTTTGTGACAGTTGAAAAGGTTTGTAAAATTTAAATGTTTGTTTCAGAAAGATATTACATAAATTTGTATTTTCTTAATCTTAAGGTTTTCCTCGGCTAACCTAGCCATGGATGTGTTAGTGTTTATTCGTACTATTGCAAATTGAGAGATCGACGGAAGCGGAGCCATATGAGACTCTCTTTTTTCAGTAACATGTTCGCATTTATTACACTTTAGTACATTATTGTCACCCAATGAAAAGGTCTTATTTTGCAGTATTATCCACCAGACGAGTTTTATGCGATAAAGTGTATTTGAAAGACAAAATGCATACCTTTATTACATTGAAAATGTGCTAAAAACAATAGTTTTTAAATTAAAGGTTCTTGTTTGTTTGATTAATATGTACATAATATTTAATAACATTTAATGTATGTAACAGTAGCTATGAAGTAGCTGTGTTGGAAAAACACAGAAGCTAGTCTGTCAGTGATCAACACCCCTAGTGCGAGTACACAAGACTGTCTGGTCTTCTGTGGCCACATCTATATCCCTATCAAACCAACACTTTCATGCTTTATCCTAGTTATAACAGGTGTGAGAAAAAGACAGAAGATATGATCTCATGCTGAGAGTTAAGCTTTAACTGTGGCCTTCTATGAAACACCATGAAAAATCAATGTACAAAGTACAATATATAATAGTTGACCTGATATGAAAAGGTGATATCCATTGCTTGTCACTATAATGTTTCAGGAAAAGGAATATTAATTCCAGTCTATAAACATGTACTTAAAACATTCATAGTTTCAGTTGCTGATCGTAAATATGCCTCTTATTAAAATTATCAAATATTAGATGACCTGAGTGACAAGGAAAGTATGCAGTAAGCTGAAAATGTATACATGTATAAGACTACATATACATTGTACATAATACATGTATATTAATACAATTCCAACCATTACATGCCTACACTCGAGAAGTATATAAAATGCAGACATGCAACTGCACATATATGCTTAGACAAATTACATAACCTACTTATCTACAAAGTCCTTTCTTCTTCTAAGAATCAAATATTAGGTTTTGGCTGTAAATCGAACAAGAACTTTACTAGTTAAGATATGTATGTAATGTCAGGGACCAGAGTAATGATACAATCAGAATTTAGATGTAGCGCTTTATTTATCAGCTCGTGTCGTAAATCATTATATTCCATAATACCGTGTTTCTCACTTTCAATTTTATTTTGTTTAATTTCTAGTCTTTCATAATCTGCCAGTGTCAAAACCTTTTGGAGCAACATCTATCCCACATTTTGCCAAAACTTACCTATGTGAACATGACAGTATAAAACTCTTCATGATGGAATATCTCTATTTTTTGCAGACTCTAAAGCACAAATTTCTACATTTATAAGCACTTTGCAAGTAATAATTCACTCTTGATGTTTGCATATTATCAATGGTGGTGGTCGCCATCCCATCCCGCCTAAAATAGCAGCCGATAGAATGAATTTTGACACCCCTAAAACATACGCGTTGCTTTGTTCTACGCATGTTCAATACAACTGAATGTGCTCCAGCAGCTGCAACATATTCTATGACTAACCACACCATTGAGTCAATATACATATATATATATATATAGTCCTAAGGTTTAAAACCCTTTAAATGCCGGAAAAGGCAATATATATAAGTAATTAAATAAAAATGACTTGATATGGCTTTAAAATAATGATTTAATTAACTAAATTAACTGTGCTACGCGTTTTTAATACAATTCATCAGGCACAATTGTAGTGAATGACGTTGTTTCCATGACGTTGACGTCATAACTTCCTGCAAGGGAGATTACTGTTGTGAAAATGCAGATAATTAATGTAAATTGATGGCGTTAAGCCTTGGTTTGAATTTGTTAATAAAATAATTTTCTTTTGCTAACCTAGCTGAAACACATTTATTTTTTAATTTAAAGAAAGGAAACATTTCAAATTCTTTATTTCCACATCTATCTAAATGTTCACTTAAAGGAATTTGTCTTGTTGAAGGGTCCCTTATTTGTTGTGAATGGATTGTTCTACGTGTTCTTAGTTTTTCTCCAGTTTGGCCAATATAGTATTCCCTACACCCGGTACACGTTATAACATACAATACATTTTGTACATCGCATGACATATCCTGGTTTACGTAGATTTTTTTTCCTTTGAAACTGTAAAAAGAATTTTCAACGATATGTTGGCAAAGCGAACAGAATTTGAAATGTTTCCTTTCTTTAAATTAAAAAATAAATGTGTTTCAGCTAGGTTAGCAAAAGAAAATTATTTTATTAACAAATTCAAACCAAGGCTTAACGCCATCAATTTACATTAATTATCTGCATTTTCACAACAGTAATCTCCCTTGCAGGAAGTTATGACGTCAACGTCATGGAAACAACGTCATTCACTACAATTGTGCCTGATGAATTGTATGAAACGCGTAGCACAGTTAATTTAGTTAATTAAATCATTATTTTAAAGCCATATCAAGTCATTTTTATTTAATTACTTATATATATATATATATATATATATCAGTATACATATAAAGGCATACCGCCAAGTACCTTAAACTTTGTCTACCCTCTTAACGGATGTTGATTCAAACTTTGCAGTAACATTGAAATCTAAATATTGGTCTAAATGTAGACCTAATTATACGAATTCATCTTTAACTTTCAATTTATGTGGTCCACAATTAAATACATGTTTTGTGATGGGAACATTACGTGGTCTAAAGTGAAGAATTTTACTTCTCCCGGGTTAACAAAAATGCTGTTTTTAAATGACCACTCATGGAGAGTATTTAACATACATTGTAAATCCTTTTTATTCTTTGATAACAAAACAATATCATCAGCATATAACAAAATGCATATTTTTCACCATTATCAATATCAACACGATGTCCAAGAGCTTTCAATTTAGTTACAACAAGTTGAGGGATAGATCATAACCTTATTAATGTTGTTTATTCTGTAGATGTCAACTGTAAATGTCAATAAAACGTAGGCACATTTATTAAATTTTCACCAAATACAAAGTACATAACATTTCACATAATATATCTATGATGGGTGCATTATAGAGAGCACAAGTACATAATTGTATATACATAATTACGAAATCCAAAAAACACATTATAACCATAAATAATTGACAACGAAAACGAAACATCAAGAAAATTAGGATTGGTTAGCATAATTATGTTATATGTAGTTTATATAACAAAACCCACAAAGATACACTGCAATATGTTTACTGTAGTAGTACATGTAGCTTGATTATTGAAACAGTCTACAAAGATACTTAGCGACAATATAATCTTTCAACTTTCTTCATCATCCTTCATCATTTTCTACGGAGAGATTAAAAAAGCCAACACTTCTGGTCCTTTGGGCACATATCATAAACCTGGTTTAATGCTTCGATGATACATGTCTAAATGATCGTATTCCAAAGGTTAAGTCTATCGAAATTGTTGAACAATAACATATCAAATACAAAGTAAAATAATTACATAAAATAGCACATATACTGCATTTTTAAACATAAAATATTGAAATTAAAGTACCGATTGTGCCAATCAGAAATGTATACATAGGAGAATGTTTATGATTTATCCTTGCTATAGACCATATAGTATGCCTTGTCTGTCACTCGTAGATTTCCTGTAGCTCGGGTCTAACTCTGTATAAATATTTACACACTGGCTTCTCGCTTTCAGTGTTACCATATTATATAGGACACACTTGAAAGAAACATCCCAGAGTGTAAGAATGCATCAAACTCTATTAAGCAATATTTCTGCAGAACAATACTTTGTAAATGTATAGCATTTGAAGTATCTCCATTAAACTTTGAAGACAGTATAAACTTTCTCTCTAAACGATGGAAACAGCCAGACGTAGAACAGTGGATTTGCGCAGTTATTGATGAAAAACGCCCGTATTAAGAGAAATACAGCAATCTGTCCATTTTGATTTCCTCTCCCTACTGATGTGTTGAGAAGCACAGCACTAAGTGTCGATAGACATATAGAAACAACGAAAATCAAAGTAACAAGAGCCATGGCCTTTGTTGTCTTTAAAGCCCTCGTTCTGTTCCTTTGAATTCTTCCGGCAATTTCCGTGATCCTTACTGACGTCGTTTCTACTTTTACGCTGCGAATTATGGATCGGATAATGAATATATAAAGTGCATTAAACGCGACACAAAACGCAAATGCAATAAATAGAAGAATGGCAAAGATAATATGATCAATCTCTTGTTTGTCTTGGTCAGTGATGCACTGTCCCAATTTATTGTTCTTTGAAGTGTAAAAAACAATGCCCAGTAAAACACCAGAAACTATAAAAACACAAATGCTCGTTCGGAATGCCTTCTGTGGGGTAAAAATTTGACTTGTGCATCTGGCAGTCATTTTATTATATCGGTCAATACCGACACACAGGATAATTAGCGTTGAACAGAAGTTTGTGGAAAGAAGAACGAACTTATTCAATTTGCAACCAAACGATGATCCGACTACCTGCCACCAGCCTTGGCTTGCCATGATGCTGACTGGTACACAAAATGTCAACGACATTATGTCACAAATAGCAAGAAATGTTACAAACCAGTCAGTTGTATTTTTATTCCTGTTTTTTGCTTGCACTACAATTACAAGAGCATTACCAGGGAAGCCAAGAAAAAAGACGATGCTCAGATAGAATGTAAGCAAATCTCGCGCCCATTCTGGAACAATGTTTATCAAAGCATGTTTCATGTTTGTATCATACGGAGACGTTAAATTTTCCATCAACGATTCGTTCATATCCATCCTCTGTTTCTATGAATTTTGTCTATTTTCTGACGTATTTAGTTATTTGATGTGCTACGAAAGACGAACTTATATCCTCTGCCCACACTATGTTATTATTATTTAACATAAAGCCGTTCCTTTGATATATAGTTACGGTATTTTATTTCCGATACGAACTTAATTGCCTTATACGAACTTAATCCTTAATTGCTATAAAAATGCTATGCTGTCCACAGTAATCAAAGCGAGTTCGATAAAAAAGGAATCGCGTTGCTGACAATATTGGAAGTTCGGTGAAAAGAACCTGAGAAATTATTATGATGAAAAAAAGGTGTTTCTGTGCTTATATATGGAGTGAAGAATTAGACTTTGCCTATAGGAGTTGATAAAAGGTTGACAAAATGGCTGGTCATATAATTGAGGCGTGTGTATGCGCGTGTTGGCAGTGTCTGCGTTACAATATGAACATTAGTGTAAGAGTAACTTCAGCTTAATAACACAGAAGCAATTTAGGTCGAAGGGTCAACAATGATGTCGCCCCCACTCGACAAATTTGCAACTACAATACATGTGTACCAAGTCTTTTTTTTATCTAAAACACCGAAAGAAATTGTCAAACAAACATGTCCTACTTGTTGTCCGAGACCTATCTGTGTATTTGGAGTAGGTAGGCAATCGCACGTCTTGATCATCTTTATCTTTAACACCCCACGGGAAAAGACAGCTTCAACTGCGTTAAAAAACTTACCTTTTCTTTTTTAATTGACAAAATAGTAGCGTGTGCCCTGTGATAAATACACGTCGTTATTAATTCAACGTGTGCTCTTCCGTCCTTTTGTCATCCGCCCGTACGAAACCGCATCTACACAATTTTGTGGTAGATTTTTAAATAACTGCACACAATTATTAAATAGCATCGAATGCATTAACACATACATAGAAAATGCCAAAATCACACTGAAGGGTATCGTGTCTGAAAGGAAATCACATTTTTGATCATTTGCTAGTATTAAACACCTGAGAATGCACAAAGACGTTCAGCAAGTTCAACCCCATAAAACAGACTAAGAGTGTATGTTAGACCCTTGATAGACTGACAACCAGTTACCAATAAGTCTAGAAATGTTCTACAGTATAATTTATATAATAAGACCATCCTTGGTACCAGTAAAAAGTGGTTACCTTATTTACCATGAAATTACGTATACCATTTTTGTGCAGTTTGTGTTGTGTGTACAGGTATAAAGAATAAAGGAATTTACAAACTTTAATGTCGGCGATTTCCCATCTACAAATGGTACTTATATAAATGTATCAACATTGCAATTGGAATACGTGTCAATTTATGTCGAATTTTTTTAATAAGCATCAGGAGAATAAATAAGAGTCACATAGGTTGGCCTCTGTAACAATGGTTGAATTGGGTGTTTATTACAGATATATTTGCTGAATTAGCCTGTCATTTAATGCAACATTTAATTAAAACATGTAATAAATAAAGCGCAATTATATTTCACAGAATCATATTAAGGGGAAAAACTTGATTTAGTCCTAGTTCTCACTCAGAAAAGAAGATACGTCGCATGATCATACCAGCATATAGATGTTTGCACACTTATTGGATAAAAGAGTTGAAATAATTATATTTGATTTATGTTGCCGCTTTCAAAAGCAAGAAATGGTCTTTTTCTAGTTAGCTGACCTCGCAAAGTGCCTGGGTGAGCTATAAGGATCATTTATCGTCCGGGGTCCGTCGTCCGTCCGTCCGTTCACCATTTCCTTCAAACGGCATCTCTGAAACCACTGGGTCAATGTTGATGAAACTTTGCAGGAATGTTCCTTGCATGAAGTTCTAAGTTGTTCAAATAATTATTTTCCATGCAGAAATCTGGTTGCTATGGCAACAAATAGAAAAAAATAACTTCTTCTCTGAAATCACAAGCCCTGGATCTTAGATATTTAGAATATGACATTGTCTAGTAGACCAAGATTGTTCAAATAATGACCCTTTGGTCAACAGCGATAAATTTACAAAGGAAAATTATATGGCAACAAATAGGGAAAACTTTATTTTAAAAATTGTATTTTCTAAAACCACAAGGCCTAGAGCTTATATTTTTGGCAAGTAGCATCGCCTAGTGGACCTCTATCGAGATTATTTAAATCATGGCCCCCAGGTCAACCGAGTTGTCTAGTGGACATTAATAGATTGGCTCTGTCTGAGGGTCACTTGATTTGAAATTGTCTGATATTGGATAAACGTCTTCTTGCCTTAAGCTTTTATAGGTATTTGGAATGTAGCATTATATAGTGGACCTCTACCAGTTTTGTTCAAATCAGGACCCCCAGTCAAAATTTGCCCTTCAATTTGCTATTGATTACCTTATATTATAGCCAATGGTAGCCAGATGAGCGATATGATGCCACCACAGAGCGGGGATGTATGCCGCTCATCCCGGAGGTTGCGAGTTCGAGCCCCCACTGAGGTTAACGACCGTTCCTCCTCATATGACACCAGTACTGTTTTTTCCTGGAAGCGGACTCGAGAGTGACTCGATTAGCTACAAGTTTTCTTCACAATCGAGCTAAAATAAATAAGTATAAACAAAAACAAATACCCCAAGCGGAAGAAAAGTAGTAAGAATCAGATGAAAGGAAATAATACGAACAAGTTTATAGAAGGTTTGTAAACAAAACCAAACTCCCAATAAAGTGGAAGCGTACATGCAAGTTAATATGCCAGTGCCTTAGAAATATGTGCAGTGTAACAACACACGGTACTTTGCTTGTTGCCTGTTTTATTGAGCTCAAATAATGAAGGAAAATAGCTAATTTGATTTTCTTTTAATTTCGTGATAATAATAGTTAAAGATAGCGATTGTCTCCTTTAAGAATACTGGAAAAGAATTCTGGCCACATCTTAATAACAAGGAACATTTTGATTTCTCTCTTGCTCTAATTTACCTTGCATGTCAAAATATTAGTAATTTGCTTTTATTTTCTCACCCAGCTGTATCACAAGTTTTGTTCATATATATATAGATTAGTAGTAGGATATACCTTGATGATCTGGAAATATGTATTTTGTCGTAGAAAGAAATTCGACAGTATGTACATGCACCTTGTAACTGGAAGCGATTCGGCGACATGAGTTGTATCATAGGAAGAGTACATGTATATGCAATATGTAAAGCAACACTAAAGCAAGTCGTCTGAATCAACACCTTTTAACAAGTGAAGTTGCTTTTCACAATACACTGTACATGTTGTTAAAGGGAAACAATTACAGTGTTATCTGGTTTATAGTACATACGTGTCTGCAATCCGATTTGTCGAATGCGACCAGGATTCAGCATGGAAGTCTGTCAAGCTCTGAAGTAACTGAAAAATCATAGAAATGGAAGTTTATAACCAGACGCTCACAGAACATAGTTGGATATATCTGGATATATAATATGTATTATGATCATATCGTTTCATAAGATATATAATTTTTAAACTTAAAATAACAAAATAATGATAACAAACGTGGATACGTGGGCACAAACGCGGAGGTGGGCAGTACCGGCCTTATAGTACTACTGTGCCTAACGTTTGATCGTTTTAATTTTGGTGTTGGTATTTTGCATTTAAGGTCATTTTTAATAGGTGAAATGTGTCAATAGAAACTTAAATTGCACATGTTTTAAATAACAACTATCAAAATGATTATAAATTCCAATCCCTATGGTAATGCAAGAGTTTGTTGTATTACCACACACTAGAAGATGTCAATCTGAGTTTTTAATAGTTTGATAAGATATGCTATATTTGGGTCCCACTTTACAAATATTCGGCATATATGTTGTGGTGTCTTTCAATACAGACAACATTGATAATGCATAGGAATTCACTCTTATTTGTACCTTGTATTATGAAAAATGAGACCCAGGCGAGCGATATAGGACCACCATTGCCCCTTTTACTGTTCTTATTTTTATGGTGTTAATGTAAAAACGTTCATTATTACACAGCGAGGGAAAACCATTTTATTTCGAGGTTGTAAGAGAACATATTACATGTGCTTTAAAAGTTTCTAAATTCCCGAGTGAGTAATGACTAAATGCTTCGCTTTTTATTCTATGGTGAAATACACAGTCTTAATAGAAAGTATGTCGAACTGATTCCTGGTAGCAAATGAAAAAACGCAGGCATCGGTTCAAGTTCTTATTTTACATATCTTTACAAAATGATGCAGCGTGTACGAAAGTAATTTATTTTCTACATGAACTCATCCAGTGTGAAAGTTCGTTCGTGTATATCACCCACGTTGTCGTCAAGAATGCCAATCAATCTCAGTCCAACACTTTATAGACCATCAACAAAATCTCGACATGTATGATAAAAAGGATTCAAAACAAAGACAGGACTCGAGGAGTTGCCGTGATGTTGTTGTGCGTTGGACTCGTAACATCGTTAAAACTGCACTTTATAAACGAAACAATTTGATACATGTAAAAAGCAAGAATGCTTAAACTTTCATATCTACAACTTAAATGTTAAACAAACTACAAGAGACACCTGAGTTTGATACAGTTGGCAAGATCGCTACCATCTGTTATACCATTACAACGATTTAAAGTAGTTCTTAGCAACAGTGAATTTATGTTTTCATCTTCAATGAATTGGAAAGTGACAAATAAGAACATGTGTTCTATAGAAGTTTTACAAGAATAAGCAAGTGAATCAAACGTAGACTACATATATAATTGTAAAGTGATGCTATATTGCTTATAGATATATGATTCATATCATAGAAAGAGACATAGAAACAAAAGCAATATAAATTTAAATACGTTGTACTTCAGCAGATATGGCGGGGTCAAATGCACGTGTGCGAGGAAATAAAATTATATTATATTCACTTCTTAGATTACAATAAATAGTAAAGCTGGTCACTCTCAAGTGTAGAATACCCAAGATGTAAAGACCACAGAAGTTTTATATAAAAGCATTGCAAATAACTCCCTTAGGATAAAAGCGCGGATCTTCAAGCAGAAAGTTTACGTTTTTGTCGTCCTCAACGTTTACTCGGATAGCTACATTACCGTACGTTTATCTTCATATTAAGACCTTGATATTTTGGGAATGTGATATAGGCGAAAATACATTGTATGCAAATTTAAAAAAAGTACACAATTTTTCACACATATCCGGAATAATATTTATAACCACTTTGTCGTCAATGTTTCTTTTTGCAATACTAGTGATTGTATCAATAATTATATCTTTGTACGCAAATTTCAACTTTACGTGTTTTATCAAACAAGAGGGCCAAGATGGCCCTATATTGCTTACCTGAGACCTATTTATGAACATACGTAACCAAATCCTAAATTATATATCATAAACACTAACAT
Source organism: Saxidomus purpurata (assembly GCA_022818135.1). Taxonomy (NCBI): domain Eukaryota; kingdom Metazoa; phylum Mollusca; class Bivalvia; order Venerida; family Veneridae; genus Saxidomus; species Saxidomus purpurata. Next base: position 31,017,128 of record JAFMSR010000015.1, read on the forward strand.
TCTGTTTGACATTGACAAGACAAACCTTCTGAACAATTTACATTATGATTGACTATAAAATGTGACCTCTAGAGTACCAACAAGGTTTTCCTCTGAATTGACCTAGTGACCTACTTTTTAATCCCAGGTGATCCACACTAACAGTCTGACCAATTTCAATGATGATTGGGTTTGAAATGTCGCCTGTATGGCATACACAATGTTTTTAACTGGGCGACCTAGTTTTTGACCCAAGATAACCAATATTCAAACTCGTCCTAAATTGCATTTAGACAATCATATAGATCAAGTTTTATAAATATCCAATTAAAAATGCAACCTATATTGCGTGCAGGCTTTTAATCTACTATTTGACCCCGTGACCTAGTTTTTGATTCCAAATGACCCGTATTCAAACTCGACCTTGAATTTACAAGGATAATCATTCTGACCGTCTTTAGTGAATATAGAATGAAAAATGCAAACTCTATTGCATACACAGGGTTTTCTATGATTTGACCCCGTGACCAAGTTTTTGACCCGAGATGATTTAATACAAATTCGACTTAGCTTTTATCAAGGCTGTCATTCTGGTTATGTTTCATAAAAATTCAATGAAATATGCAGTATCTTTTGCATGCACGAGTCTTTTATATGATTTGACCGGATAACCTAGTTTTTTTGCTCCAGATGACCTATATTCCAACTCGACCTAGATTTTATCAAGGCAACTATAACGACTAAGTCTCATGAAAATTCAATGAAACAATGCAACCTCTATTGCATACACATTTTTTTTTCTATTATTTGTCCCCGCGACCTAGTTTTTGACCTCAGATGACCCATACTCAAACGCGACCTAGAGTTTATCAAAACCATCATTCTTTTTAAGTTTTACGAAGATAAAGTGAACAATGCAACTTTTATTGCATACATGGTTAATTGTGGACAGACATAGTATTACGACAGACAGACATGCAGGCAGACGACGGACACCAGACAATCACAACAGTTCACCTTGAGCACTTCGTGCTCAGGTGAGCTAGAAAAAGGAAGCTTAAATAATTTTAGTCAAATTGTTCTTACAGGAACAATCCTTGTAAGCAGTTTTTATACCTCAATGACTGCCACCTTGTTCATAATAGTTTAAGTCTTGCTACCAACCATAACTATGTGAGAAAGTTTGCAGTTTTCAAAAGAATTCATATTCCGCAAGTTAAATTTATAGTCTGCACTTTTTTCAAAAACTGATCAAACTTATTCGCTTGTTTAGTGTGAGAGTCCTAAAAGTAAAATTTAATTCATTGCCGATTCGGTTAAAAGCGTATATGTTTTAGTTTGTTAAGTATAGAGTGGTCATCATACTTACCTGATTCACTGAGGTTCTTTGTCAAAAGAATAACTATTGCCAAACGCTCGCGACTTGAGGTATGTTTTTGGTTAATTTTATAAATATCATACTAGTTTGGTTAGGAATATATTATTCGTAGCTTAATAAGTGGCCTTTGAACGGTCAGTCAAGATCTTTCATCTTCGTGGAGAGATGTTCATGTTGTTCGTTTCCCATCACAGCTACCCGTTTCAGCTGAGTGGACTAAGACGTGAGTGGGATTCGAACCCTGGACCTATCGTACCGGATGTGAGCCTCAGAGCTTTCAGTGTCAGTGTTAGGGTCTATATCAAGTGTAAATATCTAATCATGGCAAAAATTGAATTCAATTATTTAAAGTCGGCTCAAACTTGGCTGAGTTTCCACCCGACTTTTAAATACACGTGTATGAATGTTTTTTATTGACTGAGTACCCCTGAGTGTGCATCAATGAAAAGCAACCTCCTGTCACTTTTCCCCAGTATTTTAAAATTGAAATAAAATAACATTCACTTTCCGATTTTTTTTAATTTAAGACAATTCGTGCTGCAGACTCTTAGCGTAATTATAATATCTGTTTGTATTCATTTCAAAATACATGTTGGTTCAATTATTTCACTTGCATGTCAGAATACCTACTAGACGTATCCGTTTTCTTGTATTACAGAAAATCCGCACACTTTCGAAATATTGTTTTACCTCAGAAATCATCTCTTAATTTTAAGTATATAGCTTCTGTATACGGTATCATAATACTATCATTTCAGATATGTGTGTTGTGTCATACCTTCTGCACATTTTGAATTAAAGATATAAAAGTAGAGCCAACATGACTGAGATATATTTCTACATGGTATGTTTTTGCTTTTCGCTTTGGATTTTAGACAAGATACCATCAGGTTTGAAATAGGCACATATAAGTTTTATTTCCATTAATTCTATGTATTTTCTTTGAAGGCAAACCGGGTTCAATATTTTAGTATTTACGGGATCGAATACTAAAACTTAATTTTAAGTTTTTTAAAAATTGAAACACAGATTAGTTAAAACATGTTTTATCATCATTGTTGTATTTACATTGTACAATGTAATCACAATTTGTATCAAAATACACATATAAATAGCAATAATGAATATTCATGGCCAAAGGGTCAAGCCCCAAGTTCTAACAACTTAATTACGTTTTTCACCTTTAACTATAATATTAACGATTTGGTGGATGTGTTTACTGTCCCCCTCAATCGGTAGACTTCGAATAAATTTTGAATAGGCAACGGTCATCAACAAAATGTATCACCAGCATCATGAGTGAAATATAAGCTATAGACATCTTTTCACTTTTTTCATTAACTCAATATTTTATTCAACAAATGAATTTGTGTGATTTTCCCCCACAGGCCGTAATTATACTTGCGTGACGTCGCTGAATCCAAGATAGCGACGCCCATAAGGTGTTGCACCATTTGATTCTATAGTAATTCGAGCACTTTTGCACATTTCCTGTGACTTTAACAACACAATTCAAGCAATCAGCTGTCCATATTTCTCATTATTATCACAGTCAATGTACACCAGAAATGTTACATGGTCAACAATGAACTTTTTGCTATCACTAAATATCTGTAGACATTGTTCAAATTTCCAAGACATATCCGTCATATCTGACGGCACCGAGTTTTATGTTGACCCTTCCATCATAAAATGTTGTCCTAAAGAAGACAAACAAAACAACTGTTAAAGTAATAAAAAATGGCCAAATATTTACAAAACAGCAATAAATACAACTTACATTTCACCAAACCAAATATTCAAAGAACTACTTCCTAGGTAGTACTTTTTGACGTGTTTTACACATAAATCTCACCAAATTTTGAAATCAGCCAAATGTTTCACCCTTTTCCTTGCTACATGTGTATTTAGGGTTTTGCGAGAAGGCTATACAAAACATGCTTATCTAATACCTGATATAGTATGATAGGAGCATTTAAAAATATTGCCAAGTTGGCAGACAGCCCGGCTCGGAACTGACGATTTTGTGAGAAAAAGTCACGTGACAAAATTGGTCATTTCTTTGAAAATATTCGATTGATTTTCATAAAATAAAGTTTTGTGTAACCGGTTGATGTAGTTGTACAGTGGCGCCTGCGTGTAGGTTCCCCATGTTTGCGTGTAAAAGCGTGTTGCACGCGTGTCGGACACGATCGTGTTGCACGGTATGTTACTGCGCATGCCCAGCGTGCAGCGTGTAGCGTGTAGAACCGTGCAATTGCTAGTGCGCATGCCCAGCGTGCAGCGCGTAGGAAACCGTGCAATTGCTAGTGCGCATGCCCAAAATGTAGTCGCTAAACGTGAAACGTGCAAGCGCATATCATTGGGCTACATGTCTTGCTCTGGATAACACCTGGTCAATTCCAGTATATTTCAATCAATCAACTGCATTTTTCGCCAATAGTCTTCTTATCATCCAATCAACCTCGCCGATGCAAAAGGAAGTCGGTAATCGGCATGTTTAGATTTTATCCAAAGAAGTATGGAAAATAGACAAATTTTTTAAAATGAAAACATCAGCCCATATACCAGTTATATACGCTAGACAAAGCCTCTGTGCCGAGCTGACACTGTTGTTCAGACTCAGTGGTAAGTTACATGATATGTGACAGGAGATATTTACGGTTGCACAGAGGTGACATGCACTATAGTGGTGGGCATGTCATCAATAAAAGAAGTTAATGTTACTTTTGCAATTTTTTGTTTAGTGGCTTGACTCCAGCAGGAGCCCACATTTTTATTTATAAATGACATTATTTTTTTTAAATTCTTTCACACAATACTTTAATAGGACTTCAGTACTGGCAAACTTATATTTTATATTCCGATGAGAAACACTGTCGGACCACTAAGAAGTAACCTTGGACACTTCACCGGTGGTGTAGAGGTTAAAGTGTCGGCCACTCAACCAAGAGGTTGCGGGTTCGAGCCCCATTGGGGTCACGACCGTACCTCCTCATATGACACCAGTACTGGTTTTTCCAGGAAGTGGACTCAAGAGTGACTCGATAAGCTGCAAGCTTTCTTCACAATCAAGCTAAAATAAATTAGCATAAACTTAACTAAACTGTAACGATCCGAACCGTTTTTTTAATTAAGAGTTTTATCGTTGGTACTAGATAATCCATACAACCAACGCCCCCAGAAGAGGTTAGTTATTTTAAGTTTTCGGAGGATAGTGCAAGATACAGAAAGCGTCCCAATTCCAGAGACACTCTAGGTTCTTTTACATGCCAGGTGTATTACATAATGGAACCTCAGTTTTAAGTCACATCCGAAAGATTGTTTCGGTAGTAATTTTAGTTGGTCAGCCCTGGGAATCAAACCCACAACCCTGAGATTACAAGTCTCATTCACTACCGATTGAACTAACAGGGCCAACTTTTGAAACTTTTTCAAGGGCTATGTCCGTCTTTATTTTTTGTGACTATTTTATTGTCTTAATTCTTTGAGAACACAGTTTACACATCTGACAGGTTACTCCTGAAGGCAACATATACTCGTAAAATGTGCGGTATACCCATCACTTGGCTATATATAAATATAATCAAACCTCTTCTATGTCAAAGGTGCCAAATGTTGTAAGATGCGGCCTTATCAGGATAAAAGTGATTCCAATTGTGTTGCAACAATATACTGGTAGTTTGTAAAACAGGGCCTGGCTAATGTGTACCGCAGTTCTAAATACCTGTACCGCGAGTGAAATGAACTACTCATTTTATACATTGTTAATTAGATTGACACGTCTCGACAAAAATACCACATTACAATTGTTATTTATTAAGGTCTCTGCCACTAAGTCTTGTCGGCCAGTCTGGTGTATAAAAAAAATGCGTTTGAAAGAGTTTGAATTGTGTTTATAGTAATAAAAACAATTATGTAATTTTATATAAATTGCTTTATATACTAAGTCACCTGTGCAATAAAAGAATAAGGAAACTGTCTGAACTAATTGCTGTTAGTTTCCATAATGTACAGTGATAGCTATTAAATTAGTAAAATGCGTCAAAAGTTTGCCGGTTTGTGTCATAGCTTACACTTTAAAATGCAATTTTTTTAAGAGATTAACCAGCGTAAGGTAATCAATGTCGGCATGATCAAGTGCATAAATCTCTACTTACAACATGCTAATTTTCATCCTATCTTAATTTCAGGAAAGAAAGATATTAGTCCAACATGATGATTGATCCAATCGGAAACTGCGAGTCGCTTCCCCAGTGCTCAGATGTACTAGCTATTGTCCATAGTGCCACAGTCAGCAGATTTGTCAAGAAAACAAGTGATCAAATTTGTGTCAGGCACTGTCTGAATAACTTTATATTAAAAGCCTTGATCAAATAAAGATTAGAAAGTTCAGTGTTAAAATTTAGAAATCTACTGTGAAAGAGAAAGTAATGTTCGAGTGGTTGCTGAAAAATCCTTTGGTGATAGAACAAAAACTTCCAATACACAAAATATTTCTTAAATAATTTACAACTGTGCAGAAGTATGGACTACTCATTTTATATGCACTTTGCAGCATGCTCATGTTTTTCGCTCACTTAATGTAATCGAAAGCAGGATGTACAGAATGAACTGCAGTGTATATCATAAGTACTGTTACATGTATATATAATGAATACTACCTGGATTTTTTAATCATTTTGTTAACGTTGCCACTTGCCAGTCCTCAGACATTCCTTTTAAAGGAGGCTGGCAGAGCAGGTAGGAGTTTAGAAAGAGATGACCATTTCCTGCTTATAGCAAAAGAGCAATAATTCTGACCATGAGCTGAAAAACTACACAGTGACACTGAATACAACAAGAGTTTCGCCATGCAGTTTTCCTATAAAACAATCACAGTATATATTTTGATGTCTTTGGTGCTGCAGTATTTGTGTGCGACTGGGTGGCAGAAGACCATAGATCAATCTAGTTAGTCATGTTCAGGCAAATTTTGCATTAGTTGCGTGGCGGACTCGGACAATGAATAAGATGGAGTTAGATAGAGACTACAGCTTTAGAGCATTGAATATAACTTACTGAAATAGAGAAGTGGCCTAATAAATTTTTCTAGTTTGACTTGAGTGAGGAAATATGAAACATCTCATGATTAAAATGATGATGAAAAGAATATTCTATCGGTGTGAGTGCTGGTCAGAACACACGGGAACAGTCATCATGAGTAGATGATATACATTGCAAGAATTTGTTCCACAATCAGAGTGAATTAAATAAGTTTTAACTAAATGATGTTCTTAGTCCATCAGTACTGATGCTTCATTTAATCGAGTGTACACTTCATATTTCAAAATACAACTGTAGTACAAGCCTTGAAATTGTAGAGTGACACATTTTCAAGAATAAGTCATGTTTAAAGTCCCAGGATCACATTTACAAGTAGCTTTCATTTTATCAAGAAAGATATCTTGCTGACAGAAAAGACCTTTATTTGTGCCAAAACCATTCCTAACTTTGCTTTTTAAATCGATAAGTACATATCAGAAACATAGTGCAGTATTTTTTTCAATGCTTTTGCAAATGGCAACTCTTTTTCTGAAAGAAACTACTTGAATACAAAAGAAATGCATAATTATGTCAACGTCATTGTTTTAGAGTGAATAGAACATGATTCTATCATTATCCTATCAATAAATTTATGTAACTGTATCAGTACATTTTAAGTGATCCAGGGGCTTTAATGTCTATACAGAAATTACATATTGGTACAGTCCATTGTATTAAATTTATCAGTGCATTCATTGCAAATGGTAGTCTTCTTTCAAATTTACAAAATGTCTATTACATAAAGTTAATAAGAGACAAGATCATGGCTTTTTTCCTTTTCTTTTAACCATTAGGGCATACAATACACATTAATTGGCAAGGACCGCCACCTCCATTTAATCACAAACTGCCACCTCCAAGCACCAGTGAACTGAGGAATGAATTGAATAATACAGCGGATATTTTCCAAGTGCCTAGCCTCAAAAGATGTGCAGGGGGGATATGCCCTATCTCTGGCTTAAGGTTTTTGCAGTGGAAAATATTCAAATCCATTAGTGCGATGTTAATAAAAATATTTAGAAAACAAGTCGTTAGAGCTGTCAATGGAAAGTAACAAATGCCCCAAAAGTGGTGTCTCACAGTATCAAGATGTGGACCAAACTTTTAATGTGCCTTTCAAAGTTCCTTCAGGAGCATTGACATACATGTTGCAAAAGCCCCTCTATTCATCACTGCGACAAGTACATGTATGTGGGATGCAAAATATTTTTGAGCCATGGACCAAAGTCTATGAATAGCTTCGTGAAAACGAGTCAAATTGTAAATTAGTGCTTACAACTGAATATAGTCAATGAAAATAACAGTTGTTATATTTATGTAATATAATTTAATTCATATAAGTAACATTGACAATTTACTGTTCTAAACTTGTAATACAAAAAAGTGAAATGTCAATTTCCTTTTATATAGGTTGGGAAGCACCTGTCTGAAATCACCATAACCAGTCAGGGTTGTAACTTGTTTTAGTTATTTTGAAAATAATTTCTACAAGTTATGTTTATCTTTTACTCATCATCCACTAAAATAACTTCTGCCACGACAAAACCGTCTGAAGTAGGACATTCTTCAGGTCATCTCTAAGACAATTTTGCCAATAAATCCATTATGTCTAACTGAAAAGTCATTACTGTCAGCTATAAAGAAAGAACTTGCATTTCTCTCTCTTATCTAAAGGTATTTGCAGAGGTAATCTGCTTGTAATGAAGAAATTCAGGAAAAACTGAAATGTTGAATTGTTACCTGTACAAGTTTTCAGAAATTCCCATTATTTTGGTCACCTCTACTTTCAAGGGAGTTATTTCTTTCAGCAAAGGGAAGCAATTTTATTGACAAAATGTTTCAATTATCACTTACTGTAGTTATTTTCAAAATTACCTAAACAAGTTACAACTTACACCCCTGGCAAATTTATTTGAGCTCTTCAGAGGGTTAACTTCCTTTTACACTGAAAACCAACAGTAAAATTAATACTGTGCCGTACTGTACAGACCAAATTTTGGTAATGTTTTGAAGTGAACTGCAAAAGTAAAAGAAACCGCAGTGTATCGTGAACCGCGATGAATCATAACGCCTCTAATACTGACAAAGTTACATCAAGATCCAATATAAAACTGCAACCAATATTTCGTACACAAGGTTTTCCTATATTTGACCCTGTGATCTAGTTTTTGACCCCAGAAGATCCATATTCAAACATGACCTAGATTGTATTAAAGGTGGATAATCAGATTTATGACATGTAACAGATTTGTTTGAAACTTTAACATCTGATCATTTACACTCATTTATGTTCACTTTGCACTTAATTCAAGTAAGATTTTCACTTGGTTTTTTTTATGAAATTTGATTTTCCCATCCTGGTTGCCCAACCAAGATAGAGTTATTTTATCATAAGTTCAAATTTGATACACATACTTTGCCTAAGGAAAGTATAAATATAAGACCTATTGTATTATATTTGTAAAATATTTGCATTAACAATTATATATTTAGATGGAATTCATTAGAAATGCAAGTTTGAAAAATTATTATTACCTCCCTTTACCTACCAAGATAGATTGGAAATAAATGAATTCAGAGGCTACACGTAGTTTTAAAACTTGCGTTTTGGTTCAGAATGTTAAAATATTTGTATATTTATTCAATGCAAATGTAAAAGTAGAAATTATATTGAAAAAGAAATACTCAACTTTTTAAATACTTTCATATTATAGGGGAGTAATAACAAAATTTTATAAAAATTAATACAAGAGGGCCAAGATGGCCCTATATTGCTCACCTTTGTACAAGTCCACTTGCCTGGTGGAAGATCACTAGATAATGTTATATACAAAATAGGTTTTTCCTTTATACGTCTTTGTTAAACAAGTGAGCCCCCCCTCCCCTCCCCCTGCAAGGTCAATTTTGACCCCAGGGGCATAATTTGAACAAACTTTGAAGAGGTCTACTACGCAATGCTACCTGCCAAATATCTAAGCCCTAGGCCATGTGGTTACAGAGAAAAAGATTTTAAAAGTTTTTCCTATATAAGCCTATATACAACCGCTAACGAAATTGATTAGAGTCAGGAGGTTTACCGATAACATCAAAAGCAATGCACAATGTTTGAACGTTGCCGACTCGCTTGTCAAAGAAGCTATGAAGTACCGCCCAATATTGGTTTCCTAAACTCCGCCTTTTATCAGTTTTTTGACAATTACCGATCAATACTATACTAGTTATTACTTTATGTATAACGCGTCTTTACTCTTTAGTGATGACTTTAGACTGTTTATTGTGCGGAAACTAAGCGATACTGGCCCTTCTATGTCTCTTGTTTAAATGAAAGCTGCCGAAACATATGTCAAATCAATGGACATGTTACACACGCACACATGAGGGAACAGGTAAAAACATGTAGAGGCATATAATTACTCAAACTTTAACATGTAACTATCATTGTGTCGGGTATTGCTCACAATTTGGTGTAGAAACGTGTACGAACGATAAAGAAAACAGTTTTTAAAAATATCTGACGGGCGTTTTTACGGCTGGAAAACGCCGGTGAAAAATTGTGTATGGTGAAAAACACAATCGGCTTGTGTTTTTGCCTACCTCTATATATCTTTATTGTATTTCTATGGCATACATGTATGTAATATCGGATAAACTCACTGCGGTCAAAAAACAAGAAAGAGGGGAGTGGTGGTGTAGAGGTTATGGTGCCTGCCGCTCATTCCAGAGGCCGTTTCTGGTTCGAGCCCAACTGGGTTTCACGACCGTACACCCTCATATGATACCAGTACTATTTCTCCAGGAAGCGGACTCACGAATAACTCGATAAGCTACAAGCTTTCTAAACTAAATAATGTGTTCGCGGAGAGACATTTGATATAATTATAGTTAATGTGTCATGTAGTTAATTGTACACATACGATACTGATAAACATATGAGCGTCAATTTGGTAGGTAGTAGGTAGTTGGTAGTTGGATATTCGAATAACCAACTACCTACTAGTTGGTAGTTGGTTATTAGCAATTCCAAACTATATAACAGCTAGTAGTTGGTAACTCAATACACTATCACCAGAATGAAATGTTCAAACACACAATACCCCTTCCTTAACACAGAATAAAGCAGGGGACCTAGTTGGTTATTCGTGTGAATCTCCAACTACCAACCAGAAGGTAATTGGTAATTCGAACTTTGCATGTATTCCTCTCAAAAAAGAAAGTATTTTTCCGGAAGAAATGTAACTGATATATAACAAGATACATGTGTTCTACAACATGGTAACATGCCCTTCTCCCTACGTCCACGAGGGGACTCAGTTGGTTATTCGCTTGAATCCCTAACTACCAACCAGAAGGTAGTTGGTAATTCGAACTTTGTATGTTTTCCCGTCTAAATAGAAAGTATTTTTCCGGAATAAATGTAACGGATATATAACAATATACATGTGTTCTACAACATGGCAACACCCCCTTTTCCCTGTGTGCACTAGGGGACTCAGTTGGTTATTCGCGTGAATCCCCAACTACCAACCAGAAGGTAGTTGGTAATTCGAAATTTGCATGTATTCCCGTCAAAAAAGAAAGTATTTTCCGGAAGAAATGTAACTGATATATCACAAGATAGATGTGTTCTACAACATGGTAACAGCCCTTTCTCCCTACGTCCACCAGGGGACTCAGTTGGTTATTCGCGTGAATCCCCAACTACCAACCAGAAGGTAGTTGGTAATTCGAACTTTGCATGTTTTCCTGTCAAAAGAAAAAGTATTTTTCCAGAATAAATGTTACGGATATATAACAAGATAGATGTGTTCTACAACATGGTAACACCCCCTTCTCCCTACATCAACCAGGGGACTCAGTTGGTTATTCGCGTGAATCCCCAACTACCAACCAAAAGGTAGTTGGTAATTCGAACTTTGCATGTATTCCTCTCAAAATAGAAAGTATTTTTCCGGAATAAATGTAACTGATATATAACAAGATAGATGTGTTCTACAACATGGCAACACCCCCTTCTCCCTGTGTGCACTAGGGGACTCAGTTGGTTATTCGCGTGAATCCCCAACTACCAACCAGAAGGTATTTGGTAATTCGAACTTTGCATGTTTTCCTCTAAAAAAAGAAAGTATTTTCCGGAATAAATGTAACGGAAATATAACAAGATAGATGTGTTCTACAACATGGTAACACCCCCTTCTCCCTACATCAACCAGGGGACTCAGTTGGTTATTCGCGTGAATCCCCAACTACCAACCAGAAGGTAGCTGGTAATTCGAACTTTGTATGTTTTCCCGTTAAAATAGAAAGTATTTTTCCGGAATAAATGTTACTAATATATAACAAGATAGATGTGTTCTACAACATGGCAACACCCCTTTCTCCCTATGTGCACTAGGGGACTCAGTTGGTTATTCGCGTGAATCCCCAACAACCAACCAGAAGGTAGTTGGTAATTCCAACTTTGCATATATTCCTCTCAAAAAAGAAAGTATTTTTCCAGAATAAATGTAACGGATATATAACAAGATAGATGTGTTCTACAACATGATAACACTCCCTTCTCCCTACGTCCACCAGGGTACTCAGTTGGTTATTCGCGTGAATCCCCAACTACCAACCAGAAGGTAGTTGGTAATTTGAACATTGCATGTTTTCCCGTCAAAATAGAAAGCATTTGTCCGGAATAAATGTAACGGATATATAACAAGATAGATGTGTTCTACAACATGGCAACACCCCCTTCTCCCTATGTGCTCTAGGAGACTCAGTTGGTTATTCGTTTGAATCCCCAACTACCAACCAGAAGGTAGTTGGTAATTCGAACTTTGCATGTTTTCCTGTCATAATAGAAAGTATATTTCCGGAATAAATTTTACGGATATATAACAAGATACATGTGTTCTACAACATGGTAACACCCCCTTCTACCTATGTGCACTAGGGGACTCAGTTGGTTATTCGCGTGAATCCCCAACTACCAACCAGTAGGTAGTTGGTAATTCGAACTTTGCATGTATTCCCGTCAATATAGAAAGTATTTTTCAGGAATAAATGTAACGGATATATAACAAGATAGATGTGTTCTACAACATGGCAACACCCCCTTCTCCCTACAAATACCAGGAGACTCAGTTGGTTATTCGCGTAAATCCCAACTACCAACCAGAAGGTAGTTGGTAATTCGAACTTTGCATGTTTTCCCGTCAAAACACAAAATATTTATCCGGAAAAAATTAACGAATATATAACAAGAGAGATGTGTTCTACAACATCGTAACATTCCCTTCTACCTACATCAACCAGAGGCCTCAGTTGGTTACTCGCGTGAATCCCCAACTACCAACCAGAAGGTAGTTGGTAATTCGAACTTTGCATGTATTCCCGTCAAAAAAGAAAGTATTTTTCCGGAAGAAATGTAACTGATATACAACAAGATAGATGTGTTCTACAACATGGTAACAGCCCTTTCTCCTTACGTCCACCAGGGGACTCAGTTGGTTATTCGCGTGAATCCCCAACTACCAACCAGAAGGTAGTTGGTAATTCGAACTTTGCATGTTTTCCCGTCAAAATAAAAAGTATTTTTCCGGAAGAAATGTTACGGATATATAACAAGATAGATGTGTTCTACAACATGGTAACACCCCCTTCTCCCTACGTCCACCAGGGGACTCAGTTGGTTATTCGCGTGAATCCCCAACTACCAACCAGAAGGTAGTTGGTAATTCGAACTTTGCATGTATTCCTCTCAAAAAAGAAAGTATTTTTCCGGAAGAAATGTAACTGATATATAACAAGATAGATGTGTTCTACAACATGGTAACACCCCCTTCTCCCTGTGTGCACTAGGGGACTCAGTTGGTTATTCGCGTGAATCCCCAACTACCAACCAGAAGGTATTTGGTAATTCGAACTTTGCATGTTTTCCTCTAAAAAAAGAAAGTATTTTCCGGAATAAATGTAACGGAAATATAACAAGATAGATGTGTTCTACAACATGGTAACACCCCCTTCTCCCTACATCAACCAGGGGACTCAGTTGGTTATTCGCGTGAATCCCCAACTACCAACCAGAAGGTAGTTGGTAATTCGAACTTTGTATGTTTTCCCGTTAAAACAGAAAGTATTTATCTGAAATAAGTGTTACTAATTTATAACAAGATAGATGTATTCTACAACATGGTAACACTCCCTTCTCCCTACATCCACCAGATGACTCAGTTGGTTATTCGCGTGAATCCCCAACTACCTACCAGAAGGTAGTTGGTAATTCGGATTTTGAATGTATTTCAAGGAAAACAGATAGCTTTTTTCAATAATAACTGTAACTGTTCTATAACCAGATAAATGTATTCAACATCATGGTGACACCTCCTTTTTCCTACTTCCACCAGGGTACTCAGTTGGTTATTCGGGTGAATCCCCAACTACCTACCAGAAGGTAGTAGGTTATTCGAACTTTGCATGTAATAAGATACTTGTTAATCATTTAAAAACAACGGATTACTGCTGAGATATATCATTCATTTTCGAAATAGTGATTATATATGTATCAAATAATTACAACACACTGATATTCGTATTTTTTCGTACAGGGATTAAAGCAGACATGCTTTACGTCTGTAAAGTATTTACGAGTGCGTTTGATAATATGCAGTACAGCTACATGAGAGAAACAGGGTTGGCAAGCCAAGACTGGGTTTATTGTAAAATGGTTGTTGTTGTTGTTGTTATTGTTGTATTGAATTGGAACTAGCGGAACATAATATTTTTGACTTTTGTTCTTTTCCACGCTGTCGTCGGTTAAATTCATGCTACATCAACTTAAAAATGGCCTGTGTTACTACTAAATTTCTCATAATCAACACATACTGTCAACACCGTGATAGATGGTTCTTGTCTCTGACGTAAAAGTACATAATTACAAATATTACTTGGAATTAAATGTACATCCAGTTGTTAGTGATAGTAACG